>JAAGAY010137240.1:0-37026 GCA_011801015.1 Ardeotis arabs | reverse complement strand
GGGAAGGGAAGGGAAGCGAAGGGAAGGGAAGCGAAGGGAAGGGAAGCGAAGGGAGAAAGAAAACAAGAAAAAATAAAAAGGAAAAAATCAAAACAGAAAGGAAAAATCAGGAAAAAGAAAAGAGTGGATAGGATGGTGATGAGCTGTACAGTTTTTCAAGATCCTGCTGTCTGATCAAGTAATCCATGTATCTATCTGTCTCTAAGTCTAATGGTATGGATCATGATACCTCACAGCTGGTGTCTGGCCATACTTTATCCCATTCTAGAAGCCATGTCCATTCTTGAGTAATAGGAAGGTTTATCCCCTACACTACAGAGGAACACCGATCATGATATACCTCATTACCACACATATGTGATAAAGATATAGGGCAATTCTAAGGCTAACAACAATTGTTGCTTCATTTGTTTTCACTGTTGTTTATTTTTAGCACACTTCATCACTGCTAGCATTTTATTCATTCTGATTGCTTAGCAAAGTGTGCAATCTACATTCCATCTCTCTTTTACATTGTTGCACCATTTACTCTGGTATTTCCTGTCATTTGTTCTCTTTTAAAAAGTAAAAGCAGAAAATACTCCACAATATGTAAGATTACCAACTATAATTCTCCTGCATTTCCAATTAATCACCCTTTTCTATTTCAAATTCTGTAAAATTATTGGTGTTACACGGAAAATCTTGACATATCTGTTGTTATTTACAGATACAATGGCACAAAACCACCTAACAATAGAAAGATTTTGTGTTATCATTGCTAAAATTAGCATTTTGATGGCAGCTTTAGACTTTAGTTCTTCTTCTGGCTTCTTTGGAAAACCAGATTATAAACATCTGAGAAGTAAACAAAGTGTTTTAACTTTAAGAATTTACAGTCGTAGTATGCTAGTAACTGACTATGAGTGACTATGGCAGGTATTAGGCATACAAGATAACATTTAAGTAAAGAGTGCCTCTGCTAATACCATTCTTAGGACATTATGTTTCATTTTTCTATAGATCCTTTCACTGGCTTCAGTATACAAGCCTGAGTTCGTACCAATAGACTGTCAGTGGAAGCCATCAAATAGTAAGTCTCATTACTCCCTCCATTGAAGGCAATGATATTTAATTGAAGAGATTAAAATATCTTATAAACAGTTGGGAGTCATAAAAAGTTGCATTATTGAAAAAACTGTTTTAACTCAAAACCCAAGTAAACTAGACACCATATTGATCCGCATGACAGTACTGAAGTTGTAGAAATAGATTACTCAAAAAAAACTTGCTACAGTCATAGCAAACCCTCACAAATTATATTCAGGAAATGTGTGACACAAATTATTCACATGAATCCCTCTCATTTGTCATGTCACACTTCAAAACCACTGTTTTGACTGAATACGATTAAACAAATGCCATTTTTATCAGTTCTATTCCAAATTATTTCAAAATAATTGTAGAAATTCATATGGGATTTCAAGGTACACAGTACTATAGGGAGTGTTATTTCATTTTACTTCCAGAATCTTCAAGAATTTTCAGAGGAAAAAATCCCACGCCTGAAGCAAAACAACAGAATCACTCTTCTAATACAATTATTCACCTGAACGTTATGTGAGGAAAACAAGATAGACTGCTTGCTTATAGATAAGTCAAAATGGTTTTAAAATTATCACCTTCATACAAGAGATGAAAGTATATAAATTTACTGGAATTTGTCAAATTATTTGACCAAAAAAAAAAAATCACTCTATTCAACGGCCAATTACTTAAGTAAAAATTGTCTGAAATTGCAACTGTCCAGACAGATTAGTACAGTATTGGAGAACGATCAGAAGAACTAGAAATCAATTAATTGTCAAAATCACTAGAAAACTGTTTAGACTTGATCTTACCATAAAAATATGGAGAATTAGACAATTTCTTAGTCTTGCTTCACGGAACAGACCTTGCAAATTCAAACTGATCTAATTTCAACTGTTCGTATAATAGCAGTTAGCAGTACAACATAACTGTTCATATAATAGCAGTAAGTCAAGTTAACGGATAGCAATATAATTTACTGTAGTATAGTAAATAGAAATCGCCTAGTTCTTCCATTAATAGTTCTAGTCCATTACTGTGAATATAAACTAATTTTAAGACTTCTCCTTAATTCCACTATAGATAATATCTTGAATATCTTCCTTGTTATAGAATCCTCCCCTACGCTTTTAATAAAAATATAACATTCTTCAATGTTTGGTCTAGTATCCATCTTCTACTCTTGATGTCTTTTGAGACACAGCTCAAAATTCCAGTTCCAGCATGCAAGGGTTCCCTCTCCGTTTAATTTTTTCCTAAGGGTTCACAGTTTCTATAGCTATGGTTTCATAACAGTATTCCCCTTAACTACACTCCTCTCCAACACACTGGAGTTTTCCTCGTTGTGTGAAGTCATAGACTCTTACAATAATTTGGGTTGGAAAGGACCTTTAAAGGCCATCTACAGGCAGCATCCACTGCAAGGAGCAGGGACATCTTCAACTAGATCGGGTTGCTCAGAGCCCTATCCAGCCCTACCTAGAACGTTTCTGGGGAAGTGGCATCTACCACCTCCCCAGGCAACCTGTTCCAGTGTTTCACCACCCTTATTGTAAAAAGAAGTCTTCCTTACGTCTAACCTAAATCAAAATCTAATCTAATCTAATCTAAATCTAAATGACATCTAAATTAAAAAAATAGTCCCTTTCTCTTGTTTCCAATACTACAGTAAATTCAGTTTGCAAAGGGTAGAGGAGTCGATCATAGAATCATATACTGGTTTGGATTGAAATGGACCTTTAAAGTTCATCTAGTCCAATCCCCCTGCCACAGGCAGGGATATCTTTCATTAGATCAGGTTGCTCAAAGGCCCATCCAACCTGACCTTAAACTCTTCCAACGATGGGGCATTCACAACTTTTCTGGGCAATCTGAGAAGTTGTGGATGAAGAGAGACAACATTTCCTACAAATTACAGAAGTAACAGATCTTCCTTCAGCAGATGACATCTTCTAAAAAAAATGGTGCAAATGGAGATCCTTTAGCTGTTCTTCAAACAAACCTCATGAGAAAAAATGTTTGGTTGAAAGCCTGTTCAGCAGTAACTATAGGCTCAGGCACTGAATTTGTAGTCTCAAACTAGACCTGCATCTCCATGGATTTTTCACAAAGGCTCTCATCTCATCATACAAACTGACCACGCTGTCACCTTTTTTTCTTCCTTTTTTTTCTTCTTCCTTTTTTTTTCATATTTTCATGATGATAACGAGGAAAGATTCTGTTAAATGAGTGCATACCTACAAAAAGCTGGCTGTTGAGCTGCAAGCGAATATGCCCATCAGATGGAGCAGCGTGAGACACTTGAGGAAGCTGATCTACTTGTAAAGATGCCTCTTTGATATTTCGTTCGGCCTTCACATAATGCCACTGGTTGTCATTTAAGGAAGTGAGTGATTGGACTGTAACTTCGCTAGGTCCATTTCCAACATCGAATGAAAATATCACTTCAGATGGAGCTACAAAGAGGATAGTAATAAAGGACATTTAAATTATTTCATAGCTAATTGGGTCACAAAATCATTAGGTGGCTGAACAAGTTCCTTTAAGGTCTAGCCTACTATTTCATGGGATAAAACTGATTGTTTTAGGAGAAAAGTCTACTTCGGGAAGCCTATCCTCAAAGATCATTCTTCACACTCACTGACAATGAGAACAATAATTTGTCAATAGCATGGAAAGCAAATTGTTTGTGGACCTCTAGAGAGCATAGTAGTCAAGAAACAGTGAAATGTGTTAGCTTCATTATTTTTCAGTTTGGATAAAAAGGATCTCCCGTTTACATGCTAATTGATTACCATTATTAACTACATTTAAAATTGTCACCACTATAATCCAACCAACATCTTCTACTGTCTATTTGCCTTTGTTATTTATTCACACAATCTCTACAAATATCAGAGGGCAAATTTTGATGTAGTTTATAAGAATATATATATGGTGAACTAAACTGAGTAATTTCCTAAGCAACTTTCACATTACATGGTTTTATAGTTTGCTTAGAAAATCGTAACTGAATCTTTGCAGGTCAAAATAATAAGATGAGGAATATAGCAGAAATGAAAGAACTGACAATTATGAATATTCTCTCTGAAACTGTTTCTTGCACATATTCAAGGACAATCATGTATGAAAATAAGTAATCCCTAATCAAGAGATTACCAGCATTTTGAATTATTAAGGATTTGATTAAAGGACTAGAGATCTGAGAAGGTTCCACTAATCCAACAGAAAAGTTCCCATTTATGTCATTGGACTTTGAGAGGAAAACAAAAGAGTTTAAAGTAGTCAAGGAAACAAATTAGCTTCAAATATTTTTAAATATTAGTTTACTGAATTTAAAAAAAAAAGATTCCAATAAAATATTTTTATTTTCTTTTCACTTTTTAAAGATACATTAGGCTTTTTATAATATTTGGATCCACTTTGGCCAACCTTTAGACTGAGTGATGCCACATGCTTGCAATCCCTTAAGCCCCGAATCTGGTTGTTATAAAGTATTTTTCTATAACAGCTGAACCTGAGAGAGAAAAGTAAAATGACAAACACACAAAGCATTGATTTTCTGAATAAAATAAGGCATAATGTGCAGTAAATTTTTAAACAGAATGCCTTTTGTAATAAATGATCTCTTCTGCTTAAAAATCAATGTTTTATACAACAATAAGAAATAACTTATGTCTAAAACATGTTCCTCAGTAGTATGAATTTTAAGAGAAATTTGTTTCATTTTGATAAAGTTGAGAGCTCAATTTCCTCTTACTGAGGGGTAAAAGAAAAAAACTTAACCACACAGCAGGAGAACAACAGCAACAGAAACTCCATGCGACTGGGTAAAGAGAATTTCTGCTGAATGTTACCTTCTGTAGGGAGGTCTTTCTAATCCTCCGGATAGTGTTGAAGTGAAGCCTGAAAACAGAAATTCTGCTTTGGACTCACTGAATGTGCCTATTAATTAGCATATCAGAACGATAGATCTGATAAATAATGTTACTGTTTAGATTTTAAAGTCAAGAAAACATATAACAAAGATTTTGAAATAACACTAGTTATTTTATGTTATTATTTAGTACCACTAAAAAAGTAATACAATCTTGAAAAAAAAATGTAACCAGGCTCAGAAGGTCTAGAGACGAAAGCCCAGATAGCAAGGATTATTGTATGGTCATCCGTTGGAGTATATGAAGGCTAATCAGAATATGCCAGAAAAAGGGAAAATTATAATATTTTAAATAATTCTACTAAAACCAACTACATTGCAAATTTGCAAGAAATTTTATATTTATAACCATAGTGTGGAAGGTGTGCCACAGGACATAGACATACGCTGACTGAGTTCTAAAATATGTCCTCTTGCAACAAAGGACTGGGGCATAGAGCACTTCGGTAATTTCCTGGGGGAGGGTATGTCCAGGAGTTCTCTTCCAATGGAAGAATATGTTGTGGGGCCTACCTACCTTGAAGTTATTAAAAATTTTTCCAAACACTGCAGGGACTTATATAGCCCTAACACAATCAAATATAGGCAGAGCACAGCTATAGCTTGGCAAAGTGGAGCAGAAGATGAAGTTGATGGTAATCATGCAGAGTGGTCAGTGGCTAGCTGTGGCTAAAAGGACTAATAGAAAGCACAGTCATTGAGAAACATTTGGAGTATCAAGGCTGAGTATCATATGCAGAAGCAGAAAGTGATTACCATGTAACATGCTACGGATTACAAAAGCTGAGCACTTTCTATAAAGGAAACATTTGAATTCCACTCATTTGGACAATAAATTGCAAGCTTGGACAGACAAAGGCCAACAGCAACTGCATATTGGACTCTTCAGAGCTATTTCCAAAGCAACCATAGAAGATCTTCCAAATTAATACATCATAGTATTCCCAACCTTTCTTTAAATTTCTGTTTAAATCATTTCTTTTAAATAGGAATTAATTGTTCAGTGAACACTCAGATACCATAATACTTTCAGCTAGAGGGTGTAACCTGCATTCATGTAAGTATTTAACAGAGTGTATTATTCAGAGTTGAATTAGTCTTGTTGCTTTCAACCACTATTTCTGCAGAAGATTACAGGAACAGAGACAAAAATTCAAAGGTTTGAGTTTTTTATAATCAAGTATCTTCTTCAAGATGCTTCACTTCCTCTGTGTTTTAAAGTATAGTTAGGATACACACCTCCATTTTTGCAATAGCTTCCTAGAATATTATACACAGAGGTACTGCAGTGTTTGAAATTTGATAAAACCAAAGAAACAACACTAAACTTCATATTTCCTATAAGATTCTTGATCTGACACTTTTGCTTTGCAAAGTTAAACTTAAAGGTCTAAAGATGATTACATCATAAATAAAAGAATTAACTATAAAGCTTGAGAACAATCATTAAAATGCTAAGAAAAATAATTGTATTCACAAGCATGGAATGCCAAATATTGATGACATAATCAGTTTTAAATAAACTCTAACCTGTCCTCATCTTAAAAACTGACATCTGACATTTTCATTATTGTTATTTAGTATTACACCAAGCAAAAAAAGACATTGATTTACGTGGTACTATTAATAGAATATCAAGTGTATGTTGGTGATGTACATTCACATCTATATAAACAGTATAGGATGATGAAATTTAAATGGTCCTACACAATATGAAATGTTCAAGGTGACACTTTTTTTGAGAGAGAGAAAGGTACTTGTGATGGAAATGTTTATTCCTCATTTCAGACCAATACTACTATCAATGCAAACACACAACTCTGGCTCCACTACCATCTTACCTATGACATACAAAAAAGAATAGATCTGCCTATTCAATTAATTGGGATGTTTCTGCAAGAGAAGAAATATTCCTACTTGCTAGACAGTAATGAGATAAACTTTATTTTTTTAAATGCTGAAAATATAGGACAATTCAGCCTTTCGCTTTCTCTCATGCCTCACTAGTCACAAGACATATAAAACCAATAAGTACATAGCAGTTTGAATGCCAATGAATGAATGGGACAAGTGACATAAATTTGTCTGCATATTATTATTATGAAGAAAGAATTATGGTCTTCTGCCAACTGTCTGAATACATTTAGTTCTCAAAAGCATTCCTTTAATGTTTCCATGATCTTTATTTTGAAATTAGAAAGTCATTTATCAGACAAGAATATCCTCATTAGTTCAGAAATTTTCCACTGAAGTGCTGAACCAGTACATTTTCTGTACTGCATGACACTGAGGCTACAGTGCTACTGTGTTTTCATCCGTTCACAGAACTTCGACAGAAAATAATTTGTATTCTTGATAAACATGGGAAAAATACTGTTGAAAACAGGGTGTCTTTCACAGACAGCACTACATTTTGAGATAACTCAAACCAAATTGATTAAGCATTACACAATATTTTATAATTAAACTGCCTACAGAATAATCCAGTAGGTGTTTTTCTGTTTGCTTCAGTAACCTGATACATTAAGATTGTAAAAAAGAGTAATGAGAATATTTTACTTTTTAATAAAGATACATTAATGTTTCTGTAATGATATTTTGCATTATATGATATATATTATATATATTTATTTGTACTTGTCACTGGAAAATACTTGAGTGTGATAACACAACTGATCTGTAAAAAAATTAGGAATTATCTAATCCTAAATTTAAAAGAGTTATAAAGAAGTCTCAAAGGCACCTGCCAAGTACAAGACTTTTTAATGGATGTGCTGTTTAAAATGAATCTAAAAGTTTTTTTAAACAATACTTCATCGTTTTAAATATTCTCCTTTTTAATAATGAACAATATAACACTAGAATATTGAGTCAACTACGATAAAGCTTTCATTCTACATTAGTCGTCTTACTGAATTTAGTGAGACCCTTAATTTTCTTTTGTACAACTAAAATTTATTCATGTATAAAAGTCTAAAGATTTAGGTATGCACAAAAAAAAAAAACAAACCCACAAAAAAAACCCCAAAAAACAAAACAAAAAATAGTGATGAGAAAGTGTGAAAGTGTAACTAAGCTAGGACATTGTGCCACAGAAGGTCCGAGTCACACATTATGAGCGAGTGAATCTCCCAGCAGCCACATGTGATGTCAGGAGTTAAAATCTAGAGGGAGTGAATTTGGTTTCAGGAATGCAGCAAGCGAGGGAAGGAAGAACAGTCTGAGCAGTCAGGGGCTGATCGCTTTGTTCTTAGAATAAGAACCCTATAAGGCAGAAATTATCTTTGAATAGATATTTGTATACTCCCAGTGCTGGGATTCTGGGGAGAATGATAAAGCTACAATAGCGGTAGTAACAGTAATAAAGCGAGAGAACAGTTTTAAAATATTCTTCCTTTAAGGTAATTCTAATTTAGTCCTATTGAAAGCTATAACAGTTGTAGCAATAATAATAACAACAACCACCATCAGTCATGTTACTTACAGTATAACTCTATCCTTATGAAGTCTTGAATTCCCAGGTTTTCTAAAAACACTCCCGAGGAAGCAGTAGTTTTAAAGAAAAATGAGACATCTGCGCTGAGCTCTCCATGGAAGGTGGGAAAATGCAGGTAGGATGCTTCTGTGTTGAAGGATGCTGAATTCCAAAATGTTCCTTGTTGTCAAAATGAAAGATTAAGTGATATATTCAATGTTATCTACTATTGCCAGTACCAGTTTTATAACCAATTAAACAAAGGAAAGTGCCCAGGTCTAGGAAGGGGTTGCAGTGATCAGAAAGTCTAACTTCCACAGAAACTTCCTGCTTATTCTAGAAAACAAAAAGTGAGGCTTCTTGGAGACACAGAAAAATGATTCAGCAAGAGTAGGTGCTTAGTTCAGACAACTGAACATCAATTAATGGGAAATAAAATGCCTGGCAACTCAGCTAGATAGTCCAGTTAGGGCCCGATGTATCCTTTTATGAAGCAAAAACCACAGCAGCTTTGAATGAAGTACTATCCCTACATTATCCAGTATAAACTATAACCATGACAGTTGCTGTATATATTTCTTACATAACAAGGAAAAGAGTCTTGTTATTATTATAGTCTAGGAAAGTCTTACCAGGTATCACAAAAAAAAGGTAGGATACAGCTCCTAGTAATTACTGTGGAAGGAGTTTTTAAAAAATATAATTTTAATGAAAGTATCTTCTCCGTCAGTTGACTGAAGTTTAGAAACTCATATGCATTCTTAGTTATAAGATAAATCCAATGCAAGTCAGTTTTACTCCAAAAAAAAGGTTACAAGATCAAGCATACATATTTTGCTGGTTTGATTTTTCTCTAAACTGGTATTTAATCACAAATTGTTATATTTTTCTCTTGATTATTAAAAAGCTTATGTAAAATATCTAATAACACCCTCATCTAATATGAACATAATCTGCATTTATGGCTTTCAAGTAGAAGTACCTCTTTATTTTTGCTGAATTCTTATAGATAGATCTGTATTTCTTTATCAAGCTATAGAGCTTTCTAGATCAAATGAGGCACTCAGTACCTTCCTATCTAATTGGACAAGACCATTGCACATTCTCCAGATAATGTTGTGATCGGAGTCTAAATACTGTGTAAAACTATAATTTTTGCTCTAGGCAAAAAAAAACCAAAAAAAAAAAAAACCCCCCCAAAAAAACTTTGCAAATTTCTCTCATCTGCAAAATCACAGTCTATGACACAGTATGCACAGAGGCCTGGCCCACTGCCCAGTGAAGTAAAATCAATGACTCTTCACTCATTCCTCCTGACTTTTTAGCAGAGTTTTAATCATGGTTTGGATCCCACACCTAGAAAAGCAGTGTAGTAGGAGATTCATACGTATTCTGGCAATTGCTTGCTGCAACATTTGCCACTTGGGAGTATTGTTAGCTACCACAAGTTAGAGCAGCCGCTAGAATGACTTTTACATGGTAGGGCAGAGTTGTGAACAGATAGCTCAGGCTGGGAGAGGGAAGCGTAGCCTTGCACCTTGCTCTCCTGTGCTGCCTGATGGGCTCCTCGGAGTTATCACCCTGTGCAGAGTGCCATCAGCCGAGGGCAACGGCCTTACATTTTGGGATCAATTTTAGGTGTGCGTTCCTCAGCTGTTTCAGGTCGTGGCTCCCACAGAGCAAACTTCAACATAGTTATGACTCAAGTATGTTACAGCTATTTAAAAAACAATGGACTGGCTGTTAGCAGTAATTCAAACACAATAGGAAGTTTAATACTAGTAATTTATACAAAATTGGTAAAACATTGCTAGTAATTTAGAAGAGAGATAATAGTGGCAGTAGCAGTCCAGTAGAGTAATGATACAATTAGCTTCAATGGAGCATTTGAATAATCTTCCTAAAATCAGAATGGAGTCCTTGAGGGAGGGCAGGGATAGGAAGTTTTATTCTTCCTCTTATTTTCGTGTCTTCTCTTATCTCTCTGTTCTTTTTCTCAACTCTGAAAATTACGTGATTTATGAATGTTAAGCTAATGTATCAATAAAGCGGGTTAAATATAGATCTAGCAAAAGTATATTACAAAGTATCTTACACTGTTGTAAATCATGGAAGGAAAAGGATTTCTTCACTTTACAGTACCTGGGTTACAGTCTCCTATTTATTTTTCTGGAACTGGCAAACGCCATATAGTTAGGAAATCAATAATATTTAACATTTTATCTGAGTAGTAAAAGTGCAATTTTGCTATGAGTAAAACAAGATGATCTTGTTTGTTATAAATAAAACAGCATCATATTTATATTTTAAAAATTGCTTAAGTTTTCAGCATATATCAATTAGTCCTATTGACTTGAAATTTTCAAGTGAAAAAGGGACAAATGAGAACAAGACAGATAAGTTAGCCATTTTAATGTTGCAAAGATAACAAAAAATTACTATCAAAACAATTGTACAATTGCAAATTGTAGCACTTCCCATGTTTTTAATCAAAACTGAAATTTATTCTTTATTTGTATCAATTTTTCTTTATACCTCTAACTGTTGCACCATTCATTCTTTCAGTGTGAAACTCCAGCAGGGATAGTGATTGCTGAAGCAGAGGAAATACAGATCTTGTGTTGCCGAACAAGATTTTCTGTACATAATTTTTTGTCTATCATCCCCTCTCCCCCAAACAAAACAAACCTTAATTGACATGACACATGAAATACTATACATCTCTTATGGACTGACATAGCTAAGGCGCACTGCTGTTCATCTGGAAGAGCTAGTTGTATTCTCAAAGCAGCTGTGCTCTTTGTGAAGATGACATTTAATGTGCCTTCCATGTTTCCCATATGATCCCTCTTAGAGGGATTTTTGTGAAACACTGAAAACGTACCAAGAGAGCAGCAGAGAGTGCTCTTCTCTGTAAAAGCCAGCTTCTGTTCTCTGGTACATCAAGAGGATCTTTGGATTTCACTGGAATGTCACTGTGATCAGATTATAAGTGCATGGTAGTAGTAATGTAGAAGGTTGATACTGTAGAAAGACTGGTCATTGTAAAGCGTAGATCCTATTAGCCTGTCAGGTATCAACTACTGAGTTATCTGATCTTAGTTAAACTTAGTTAGCTGCTCAGTGTTGTTGTCTTTGGTCTGCTCCTCCCTTTCTGGCCTCTTAAATTGATCTTTAAACCATGAGATCACTTAATATTTTATTTGCATGGTTTTGTTTGGGTTTTTTTTTTTTTGGAGTTTGGTAATGTTTTGTTTTGTTTTGTTTTGTTTTGCTCTGGGTGGTAGGGGGGTTGCTTTGCATTATTCTTGTGCAAAACAAAGCAGGAAAATCATCACTACCTATTACATGCTTTAGTCACATCTCTGTATTTCTATTCTTGACCAATATTTCTGTCAATTTTGCTACATGCAAAAATTCCCTTCATCCTACACAGCAGAGATGAGGCCAAAATTACTAAGAAGTGTGCAAGTTGCTTTTTCTAAAAGCTATTCTCCTAAAGTTATGAAGTCTGGACAGCTGGCAACTGTCTGCCTCTGAGAATCTGTGAAGTTCAGCTGCCCCATTTGTGTCACTACTTCCAACTCCGCTACATTGCAACTTATTATATGCTTCACAGACTAAAAGACCAGAAGGGAAAATGATGATCATCTAGCTCGACCTCTGATGTGCCAGACTGTATAAATTCTCTGAATCCATTCTTGCTTGAGAAAGAGCACTTATTCTAGGAAAAATATTTAATTAATTCAATTTAAAATTACCCAGTTACGGAAAATTCACAAATGCTCTTACTGTCAGTTTATATATATATTTATGTACACACACACACTCAGCCCATTGGTCTACCTTCAAATCCTGACCGCCAGATATTTTTCTGATTTTTTTTCCTGCTTTCAAGAACATTATTTGAAAGTTTTTACGCTACAAAACTCCATTAAAGTTGAGCATATCACCTTGGATTTTGCTTGAGTTAAGTAAAGAGATTGTGCTTAAGATACTTTCACTGAAAAAACGCATCTCTTAACTTCTTCAGTGCAACCCTCTAACCTTACATCCATTTATATAGTGTAAAACTGCAACCTCAGACTTGTATTAAACTTCTTGATTATGCAGGAAGCCGTAAAGATGATTAAAATAAGGTTGCTTAGATTTAGGTTAGGACAAAAAAAAAAAAAAAATTAAAGCTAAATAAGAGGAAGAGCTGAATACTCAGTATACAAATACTTCTGTTATTAGAAGTCAAAGACAGGCCCTGATTTCTCAGGCTGCTGTAGATAGGTGAAACAGGGTTTTTTTGGCTAAACTTAGACATTTAATAATTCACTTTATTGAAGGTAGCATTTATGATGAGTTAATACAGTTTGTTTCTAAAATTATTGTATCCAAAGCTCACGCTTCTTTTTTTTGTTTAAATGTCAGACTGGGAGCTCACATTGAATGGATTATCTGCTCACATGTACCTGTTTGTACTATCATTTTACAGTCGAATTTGTATGTTTCCCTTTTTATTTATTTTTTTTTAATTCAACTAAGTACGTAATACTCCATCAAATATCTTACCAAACTCCAAGTATCTCACCTCACCAACATTGCCTTTGCCAGTACAGAAGTCCCTCAAAGGTTTGGTCAAATTTACTTTATATAAGCTCATGCTGAATTATATATTATCTTTACATTGTATTGCGCTATCATTTTATTATGTTTAATTTAATTAAGAGTGATATAATAAATTCTATTTTGGGGGCAAGAATCAGTCTGATCCTGCCAGATTATAATTACTCATTTATTGTACATAATTGTGGTACATTAGCTTTCTTTCAGTGTTAAGGATATATTTATACATTCTCTACTTAGTGCAGCTTCATAGCAATAAATCAGAGTATTTAATGAAGTTCAACCAGGCCAAGTGCAAGGTCCTGCACCTGGGTCATGGCAATCCCAGGCACAAATACAGGCTGGGCAGAGAATGGATGGAGAGCAGCCCTGAGGAGAAGGACTTGGGAGTGCTGGTGGACGAGAAGCTCAACATGAGCCAGCAATGCGCCCTTGCGGCCCAGAAGGCCAACCGCATCCTGGGCTGCATCAAGAGGAGCGTGGCCAGCAGGTCGAGGGAGGTGATTCTCCCTCTCTACTCTGCCCTGCTGAGACCCCACTTGGAGTACTGTGTCCAGTTCTGGAGCCCCCAACATAAGAAGGACGTGGACCAGCTGGAGAGGGTCCAGAGGAGGGTCACAAAGATGATAGGAGGGCTGGAGCACCTTTTCTATGAAGACAGGCTGAGAGAGTTGGGGCTGTTCAGCCTGGAGAAGAGGAGGCTCTGGGGAGACCTGATAGCGGTCTTCCAGTACCTCAAGGGGGCCTACAAGAAATACGGGGAGAGGCTGTTCAGTAGGGCCTGTTGAGACAGGACTAGGGGTAATGATTTTAAGACAGAGAGAGGTAGATTTAGATTAGATATTAGGAAAAAGAATTTTACAATGAGGGTTGTAGAGCACTGGAATAGGTTGCCCAGAGACGTGGTGGATGACCCATCCCTGGAAACATTCAAGGCCAGGTTGAACAAGGCTCTGAGCCACCTGATTTAGTTAAAGATGTCCCTGCTCCTTGCAGGAGGGTTGGACTAGATGACCTTTGAAGGTCCCTTCCAACCCTAACCATTCTATGATTCTATGATTTCCAGTCAGTTCTTGCAAGGAAAACAACAAAAAAAAACTTGAATGGTGTGGTTATATAAAAGTCTAACCATACTAACTGACTCTATTAGAATTTAATCAACATCAGGCTTTTTCCTGAATAATGACAAAAATAATGGAGATATCTCTTTATTTTTTAATGAAAACCATAGTATTTCTAGCTGCTGATGGCCCAAAGGTTTCTTTTGTTCTCATATGCTTCAAAATCTTTCTTGTTACCTGTTAATTTAAATCTTAATTTTCATTATATTTAGACACATTTTTCAATCTGATACTAGTAGTGCTGGCATACAATTTATTAGATGTATCGTACAGCAGAAAAGGTAATACAGAAATGAATCAGAAATATATTTTAAAGGTGACAGAAATGAGTGAGTGCTCTTTCTGTATAAAGTTTCATGTCACGAGATACTACAGCCTAATATCTCTAAATGGCCTTTCTCCTCCAGAATATCATTATGACTTTCATTCCACTTTGGTATCTTAGAGATACAGATAGCTAAGTCTATCACAAATACTGAGAAAAATCATAATATCTGAATGGAACTTTACATATGGAAAAAACTACGGTGGTGCTTTGCTATTATTTTTCTTATATAAGGTTACTCTTTCCTGCTTTGTTCTAGCAAATATAGCTTAGTTTTCTTTAGGTAACGCACTTCCTTGCAAAGTGTCAATCCATAAAATCTAACATAAAGAACCCAAGCACAGTAATGCAATATCAAATAAAACAATGAAAATAAAAAATGTGCAATGATGAATAGGCAACTTTTACCAAATTGCATTTGAGTTGATACATAGCTTCCTAGAAGCACGTAATGAAGTAACTCTAACTTGGAAACAGTCAAGGGGCTGTATCGTATATGACAATTCAATTCAGTGAGCTATTTATGGGTCTACTTTATAAAGGGCATAATTATTATTATTTTTTTTATTGTTAAGAAGATGTTCTGTGAGGAATAGATTATGTTTGCGATGAGAATTTATGATCTTTTGGTTTTGAATCATTTAACAAAGTACTAAGTGTATCACAAATACAAGTAAAACTTCTCCTTCATATTTTTATACAGTATGCCAGTGAGTTATTCTGAAGAACTTACGTCTGTCAGAAAGAACAAAAATAATAATAATAATAATAATAAAAGGATATCCCCTATGAAGTAGAATTGTATAATTTAGTTTTAGACAGTGACAGAAACAGAAATAAAAAATAATCTCTCTGAAGAGTACTGAAATCAAACTTGTGAACTGAAGAATATCTATTTTTCCTTGCATGACAGCACTTCTGAGGAATGGGTATTTGCTAATAGATCATTTCCTCTCCTCCACCTATCCAAAGGTGCAGAAGAAAAAAAAAGTAATTAAAGTGCATTTGATTAGCCCCTCATGGGTGTCTGCAACCTCAAATTAGAAACAAATCCTAATAACAGTCTGCTTCCTTCCTGTAGCTTCAAAGTGCCACTAACATGGTATTGGTGATCTTACAAGAGAGTTTAGATTTGCTTCATCCGTTTTGTCTAGTATGAAAATAAGCATGTAGAACTCAGAAACTAGTACAACATAAGGCTTTCCACATTTTTTGGAAAACTGAACTTTAAAGAAAATTTTCATTATACAAACCAGTGCTAATACATAAAGATCATAGCAAAAAATTCTAGTAAGTCATACACTCAGTCATTTCCAGTATAATGATTAAAATAATAGAATAGAATAGAATAGAATAATCATTGCAATATATGTAACACAATTATGTTGCATATGAGAAAAGATATTAATATAATTTCATACAATATAAAAGATATTATATATAATTGGTTATATATGATATATATTATTACATTATAGAATAGATATAATAATATAGTAAGAAGATAGTACAAGTAATATATTCTATATGATAGATCATATAAAATATATGACTCAGAATGTATAACATACTGATACTTCATATTTATGTATTTTATTATATATTATCATACAGTTCATATTTTACTCAACATCTTGCACTTTGATTTTATGTCAACATTCTATGATTTTACATTAATTTTTCCTTCAGAAATTTGGTATTGTTCTCTCAGATTTTAGTCCCTACCTCCATAAAAGCATGTAACCTCTTACTATCTTTGTCTTTATGTGTAAACAGCTGAGAAAATTTGCATTATTTCTGTTCTTATTAAACAATCAAAGTGAATGTTCCTTTTCAACGCTTTTGCTGTATTATTACTATTAACTGTTATATTCTGAAAGGTCTTTTCACTGAGATTATTTCAGTTCCAAATTGCTCCTTTCTGAAGTAAAATTCTAGAACGTTGCCTGACATTACAAAAATATTTCTCTGACATTCAGGCTCTGACTTCTTGTGCTTGTCCTCATTATATTTTAGAGTCATCTATTGGAGCTCGTCTAGAAATATTGTGGTTATTTAGCAACGGTGTGAAATCTTGTATCAATTCGATCACTCAGACTAAGCAAACATCAAACAAAGGCAGGGAGGTCAATGGGTGTCTGAACAGTCTTTATGTTTCAATGATTCACGCAGGGAAGCTAGTTGGTTTCCGTGTTTCAAGATTTGTGATAATTGGGGTCAGGTTATGTAATTAATAGTAGTTAGGAACTTGCTGCGCAGTGAAATAGAAATTATTCCCACTTATTAGTACTACATGAGCTGTAAACGCTTCTGTTTCATCGCTGTCATTGTCCCTGGTTTCATTGTCCCTGGCAACAACAGAGGCTTGCTGCATCATAGGCTGTATGAGCATGGACAGTCAGTTGAGGCACATGGTTATCCCCCACTCCTAAACACTTGTAAGACAACATCTACATACTGCCTTCAATTTTAGGCCCTGCAGTACAGGAAAAACATTGATAAACAGAAGCGAGTATGGGAAGGTGTTCAAGTCTGTTCCTGCCCATCAGACTGAGGGACCAGGGCTCATTGAACCTGGTGGAGGGACAGCTTTGTGGAGGACCTGACAGCAGCCCCCAAAACCTAAGGGGACATCATCAAGAAGATGGAGCCAGGCTCTTTGCATTGGTGTAAGGTGTAAGTATCAAAGACAATGGGTAAAAGCTAAAACAGCAGGGTCTCAGGCTTGATCTACGTAAAAAATATTCTCAGTGAGGACAGCCAAGCAGTGGAGTAGGCTGCCCAGAGAAGCAATGCTGGCTCCATTGTTGGGGACTTCAAGCCTCAATTTGGCAAAGCCCTGAGAGACTTGGTCTGACCTCACAGCTGATCCTGCTGTAAGCAGGAGACATCCTTAAGTCCTCTCTGCTCTGAATTATATTATAAACCTATATCATAATTCCATAATTTAACAGTTCTTTGTTAGGTAGGATGATCAGCTAACAAGCAGATGTCAGACAAGTGAAAAGGAAGCACCCAATAGGGTTTTTTTTGTGTCTTATAAATTTTTGTAAGAAAATTAGAATGCACTGCTGTAACATGCATCTGTTAACAAATCTTCCGGGTATAATTACCCTGACAAGTCACAGGAATGAAAGCAGACATGACAAAAAAATAAGTACATGCTAATTTATATTTATTTATTTACGTAGTCTCCTGAGTGAGCCTAAGTACAGATCGATACTTTTTTTTCCTGGTATTCTTTTACTCTTATTCTTAAAGGCTGAAGAAATTTGAAAAATAATCACATCATATAATGAAGGAGGAAAACAACCTAACAAATACAAATAGTAAATTGTAAGTATTTGAAACAATACAGAAGTTCATGGAGACTCTCAGAGTAGTGTTTGATATAAAGAAATTAAGCTTATGAAATATTTCAATACCTTAATCAACTGTAGACAAAACTCTGCTATTTAATTCTGCAGTTGAGATCTGTAGGATGATCTATAGCCTTGCTTCCCCTGACTTACAATTACAAACAGCAGCAGCCATAGAATTTTGTGCAAGAGTTTACTACTGAACAGAAAACAAATCTGTTTTCTTTGTCAATGAAGCTGGAAATTAATGAAATCAGAAATATCATCACAATTCTTACAGGTACAGAAAGCTGGGAGGAATATAGCCAGGCCAGTTGATCAAAATTGGTTAAAGAGAGTATTCCATGCCATAAATGTCACTCTCAGTACTTAAGCGGGGGCAGGTCGCTGAGCTGGCTTTCTTTTCTCTCACTGTTTGGAATCATTCTGGGATCATTTACAGGTTTTTTTTCATTCCGTGATTGCTGCTCGGCACTGGCTGTATCGCTCATCAGGTTGTCAGGCAGTGAGGTATTGGGCATCATTCGTTCTTTGGTTTTATATTATTATTATTGTTGTTGTTGTTATTATCATTAACATTATTAAAATTATTTATATATATAAAATTATCTTTTCCTTTTCTATCCTAATAAACTGACTTTATCTCAACCCATGAGTTTTCTTCCTGATTCTCTCTCCCATCCCCTGGGGAGGATGATTGAGCACCTGTGTGGTACTTGATTGCTGACTGTAGTTAAACCATGACAGTTCTTTTAGTGCCCTGTCTGAGGTATGAAGGGTTGAGGTAATGACAGATCTGACCAGAGTGTATAAAAGTTTTTAGAAGCACTCATTATATTTACTTAAGATTCACTAGTCACCATGTTGTATTATTTGTTTGCATGGTTGTGTTATGTAAATCCTCAGTTGCAGTACCTATTTCCTGTGGTGCTATTGATGACTTCTCACAAATGGATCAGAATTATCACTTTGCTGTACTGGGCAATATTGGCTTATGATATGATGACATCACTGGTCATTAAATTAATCTGCTCTTTGTATTCAACGTTGCTGGCGTCTCCATACCTTGGGTGTCATTTTGCAGGAATTATTAATAATTGCACTTTTTACTTTTTGTCGTTGGAGAACCAGTCTATGGGGAAGACAGAGGAGGATATTTTCTCCCACTCTTTTACCTTCCCTTTTTCCTTCAGGCTAGTCGCATCAGCTCTTGAGAATTTTCAGTACCCTAGGTATGTTCAAGCCACCATAGTCCTATTGCTATGTCTCCTGAAAGTGTTTTAGGTATTGTTTAGGATTAAACAACTGTTTTAAAATATCACCCAGCAATCTGCCTTGAGGCTGGATGGGCAGGGGTAGCATGGCACATGTGAGAATACGGGCAGGTACGTAGACAACATTTCACCTTCGATGGTCTGGAACTTCACTCCTGAACAACTACAGAAACCTGATGAAGTGATAGAATATTTGAAAGAAAAATGCTATGGCTGTTCCAAAGAGGCATAACTTATTGCGCTGTGTTTGATTGCTGACTGTGGTTAAACCACAACACATAAGGTACCAGTTTGCTCCAGTTGTCTCACTACCTTTAAATTATTTCCTCACACATGATATTTTTTCTGGTTACTACATGCATATCCTGGACATACAAACTTTATGTTTTGAATTACTGTATAACTTCATAAATTTTAAATTCCTACGTGGAGTTGAAATTTTGCTCATAGATGTGCACATACTGGATTAATCTCCCATAGCATAGCTTTCCTAGTGGCACAGATATTCTAAGGAGCTAATATGCCTAAGGTTTGGTGATGGAGGCATGCGTAACTAGTGAAGGGTATGTTTCTCCCAAGATATTATAACCAGTTATGAATTCCCCTTCATATAATGCTTTATTCATAGCTAATTCAAATTGCATAAGAACATCGGATTTTGTACTCAGAATATCTGTTTGAAAACTATACTATTTCTGTCTTCACTCTTGATGTGTATCATCAAAAATGTATCTTTACAATTCTACTCTGGTTTGCACTGGAACATGACATTTTGTCTTTTTCCTTTCTGATTACTAAAAGAATTGGATTAAATTTTTACAAAAGTTAATTTAGGTTATTCAGCCAACAATGTTTAAAATTTATTACAGTCAGACCCCATTGTTGCTTAGCAAAACTCTGCAGTTGTTACTTACTGTCACCATGGCAAAGCAAAGGCCCCAATTTGTAAGCTGCTTCAGAATTTGGTCTGTCAGTATCTGTGATCACAATTTCAGTTACTGGTAGGTGCTCCTTGTAGGAGAGGAATCCAGTATCATTAGTCCTGAAAAGGTAAAATGAAAGCCATAGCTCTCCTAAGTGTTTCTGATAAACATTTAATTATCATTGACACATTTCTGGGGAAAAGGAAATAATTAAATTCTGAAAAAAAGTGCTACGTAACTCTACGGGTGATTCAAGCAACTGTGAATACAAACATATGCTTTGGTATTGATACTGCGATCATTTGACAGGACTGAAAGAATTTCATGGGAAGTAGGCAGTTTTATGGCTGCGCTTGTCTGCATAAGCATACGAAAACTATTTTTGACATAAATGGGTATGTAACTGGCTGCCTAAGCTGATGTATTTGCCCATGTCAGTAATTTTATGTTGCTGAGGGCATACTCTATCTATAATGGGCTCTCTCTTCATTATGCAATATTAAATGGCTTAGTATAACTTTCAAAGAAGTCTAACTTTTTTTTCCTTTTTCACCTTGACTAAAGTTTAAAAAAATCAAATAGAAAAATACAAAGTCATGCTGAGTGTAAAGGAAAAGCAGTATATGCTTTTATGAACTCACAGAAAAGGAAATATGCAACCTAGGACTCAGAGGATACATCCAGTACTTGTACCTTTAGATCAAATTCCTTGTTTAAAATCTTTGTTAACTTAGTGTCAGAACTGAATTTATAAATTTCATAAGCACTGGTTTTGTCCCTAATATTGCTTCCCCTCATCCCATTGGAAATATTCAATCACTCAAGACCATTTTGGAAAATTCAATCTGTCATTTCAATCCACTTATAGAATCTTCCCTCTAATGGGCAAAGCAAATTGCTCATAGACAACAGCACAAACTCAGAGAGCAGAGGCAATCTGGACCTCACACTGCTCAGACATTAAATATGAGACACACACCTCAGCTAGCAAGCTACATTTCTCTTGGGAACGTGATTTGGCTTAGCAACCACCTCTCCCAGTACACTATGCACCGGGACTGAGACAATGGGAAGAGATTTCATTATTGTGATGAATTAAATTAGTGACTTTTTTCTCCCCTCCCCTCTCTCTTTACTAACATAATCAGTTTTCCATTCTATACAATGCCTGTTTATCTGTTTTCGAGCACTGTGCACACAAATGTACTTTTTTTTTTTCTCCAGGACAATTTTTCCCTAAGTGACGAATGTAAAGCATTTTAAAAAATGTTAATTTTTGATGAGGTGAGATATTGCAGATTTCTAATTTAGAACTGAAAAAAAAAATCAAAACATCTGAACTGTTTGCTTTAGTAAAACTATGCTGCAAATAAAGGGAAACTGCAGAGAAACTAGCTTACCACTTCTACAGAGAGGATTTGCATTTTTTGTAGATCTTTAGCAACAGAATTTAAAAAAAGAAAAATCTTTATTATTTTAGACTTTTAGAGACTTAAAGATTTTGATTAGTCAAATAAGGAGTTTTAGAGCTAAATCTATGTCCAATCTATGGAATAAGAGAGATTTCACTATGAAAATACAATACCAAAACCATATTTTCAAAACCCCACTGTTTAATTTTCTGTACTTAGAAAACACCTCAAACAAGCTCAGCTTCTACCTACTTTTTCTGCCTTATGAACAATATTGAATCAACTGATTCAAACCAGTAATCTCTAGGGAACCAGATGTAACACTAAGCACAATTACCAAAATAAGTGTAAACATAGCCTCTGTAACATTAGATTTACTGGGATAAGTCTCCACTTAAAATGAAAATTAAAATGTCAAAAGTCGATACATACAGAAATAGAAAACAAGAGTCATTATATTTGCAATGTATTACATTCATAAACACACACAATTTACTAAAAGTGATTACAGTGAAGACATGCATGTTATCCTCTACCTTATTTAAAACGATGCTACCATTATAAATTAACCTATGTAAGTGAGTATGAATTAAATGAATGAAAAAACAGAGCAAGTATGTACTACATATACTAGCAACTACTCAAAATCCTATCTCAAAATAAGGTCATCTTTTAACACTTATTTTGCTGTTAGGAATCAAAAATGTTTGTATATTTTGTACAGCACAATAACAGAGAAATTCCTAGTGTTCTGTACAGTTTTTAATCTCTTTATTGGAACAAACACAGCAGACATCACTCTGCGAGATTTACCTCAGATGCAAATTATTTTCCTACAGAAACTTTAGAAGCTTGTGAAGAATTGTTCTTTGGCTAACCCTCTGTTGTATTTTCATTTCTGTATCTTCTGAGTTCCCTGCTCATGATGAGAGACTAAGCATTTTCTAACCAAATTCACTACTTGTTCCTTTAAAGGCAGAGTGGATATCTGGCTTAAGGAGAAAATAATGTATTGCTTCATTTTGTCTACATGAAGATGTTCCTAAGTATCTTCCTAACATTTTTCTATTTTCAAAAAACAAATACTGATAGGTTTATTGATACGTGTATACTAATATACTCACTGAATTGGATTTATATAAGTTAAACATGCTCTACAAGTTTAAAAGATTAGAATTTTCTTCAAAAGAAAAAAATTCTTTTGAAAAGTCCCTAGCTGCTTTATAAAGTCCTATACTGCACTGGAGATATTATTGAGAAATTTGTATTTGATTCTCTTAAGTGAAAAGCCAGATTCAGATTTAACATTGTAACAGGAACTCATGCCTTATGTTACTTATTTGAATGGGATCATAAATAACATCAGAGAATTTCAAGTACAAGAGGAAGATCCACACTTCAGAAATCCTTCGATCTTGTTAGAATAGGATTCCATATGAATGCTTCAGCTCACTGACAGCAAGGGTGTCCAATTCTAATCATCTAAGTTATAGGTGACAAAAAAGGAGGGTAGAAAGTAAAAATTTTCTAAAGTGAAAAATTATTCTAAAAATTAACTGATGTTTTGCCAGAATGTTTTATTTTAACTTTAAATATTTTCAGTATTCTAAAACTAATAACTGATATTGTACTAAAGAACAGAGCTAATGTTTAAATATATAACATGCAATATTCTACAAAACTAGAAACTATCTGTATAAAATTAAACCTTTTCCAGAATTCAGAGGGAAAGAACTAGCAATAATACTTAATGTATATAGTTATAATCTTGCGAGAAAATGTGTTCTGTATCAAAGAAGCAGGTGACACTAGCGTAATTTAAATTTACAAGAGCCTTGGTGTTCTAAATGTGCTAAGGCCTGTCTATTTTCTTTATTTACTTTCTAGGAAAAAATATTGTGAATAAGCAACAGTAAAAAGTCACCATTCATCTCTGTCCGCGTCACAGTTGCAGTAATGCTGGGAATCAATGCAGGTCCCTTCTAATCCACAAGCACATTTTTTTACAGCAGGCAAGGAACCTCCCCAGTAAGTCTGTGTTTCATTGGTTCTTCCAATCCACCAGCTCAGTGGCATGCCATCTAAAAGGTAGGTTAAAGAAAATCAGTGCCCACTCTTGTCTCCTACTTCTTCTAGTTTTTCTCATCCAAACAAAATTCCAAAAGGTTAAGCAGAGAAAAATCATCCCTCAAATCTAAAAAATTTAGAAAAAGTTGTAAAAAAAAATGGGGGAAAAAATTACTTCCTTTACTTGATAGGTGATTGTTCATTTTAATACCTCATTATCAGTTATTAAATGATTGTCACAGGTTTTTGCTTGCATTAGTGGAAAAGGGGACTCGTAGTCCCTAGCTCAGCCAGCCATTATATTACAATCATTTATCTTAAGCAGCCCGTTTATACAATTCTTTTTAAAATGATCCATGAAAAATGAGATACCATCGTCCTAAAAATCAAGGTAGTTTATATTCCCAAGAAGAGATCAATTTCAGACCACAGAAACACCAGCAATAGAACGACAATAGTTACAGAAAAGCTATGAAGAAATGGTCTAATTCTGCTACCAAATGTACTACAGAGCACTACTACCCACGTCTGTGATGAACATTAAGCAGCTGAATAGTGGCGTTAATCAGAAATGCTTAAGGAAGCTGTTAGGTCACAGGCACAAGATTGAGAATTTATATACTCAGAGACAGCAGAAATCATGTTAATGGTGGTCCCATAAGCAAGTTCATGTATCTGGTGAGCAGGAGTGAAGTTTCCAAGGACTGGATGTGGTGCATCCAGTCAGCATTTATTGTAGCAAAATGATAAAACTGGATGTTAAAGTACTGCAAATTAAGCTTAACGATGCTGCCAAGCAAGCACAGCAACAGGAAATATATACAGAACACGTAATAGGTAAAAGATATGAAGCATAAAGATAAGATGTCTCAAATGAGAAGGAAGAAGGGTGATAGATGAAAGCAGGGAAGTCAAGGCATGAGAAGAAATCAAGTACTGCTATATTATAGAATTTCTTCTTTCACTTCGTTTTGCTGTTGTTGGAGCTCCAAGTTTTCAGTAGCAGGCCCCCACAAAGAAGTTGAAATTTATTCTAGTCTCATCTTTACTTAGAACTGCCACTGCTTATTAAACCTCACTGTTAGATAAGACCTCTGTTATGCTGACAATCAGATCGTAAACATATTGACTGCATTCATTACCACACAAGTGTTGGCCCAGCAGGCCGAAAAAACAGTGCGAGCAGTTTCTGGAAAAGTCAAACTTGCATAATGGCATCAATGTCCAATATCAGTGTTTGTGTTTGCAAGCCATCACAGTAGGAAGAAAACCTAGAGATAGCTTATAAATAATTTATCAGACAACACTTTAGAAAGCTTCCAACAACTAAGACTGTAAAAAGCAGAATATTTCTGCTGTTTCAACAGCATGTCTTAGCTCTATATTGTAGGCATGAATTAATATTCCTAGTCTTTTGCTAGGGATATTAAGGTGTGTCTAAAAGCTGGTTTCAATTATTTGTTCATACAGCAGGGCAAGGGGAGAGTATTTACTGAAGTGCTGCAAGTTCATACTGATTAGCTCACATTGTTATCCTTGCTTTTGTAGAAAATATTGCCTAAGCAAAATAAAGCTATTAATAAAAACAGCTAGAGATTTCTTCATAATGATCACATAAATGTATTAACAGGTGACTTCTTTAATGACATTTTGCAAATGCTATCCAAGCTGATTGAATATAGTGTACTCTTAAAATACAGTCAGTTAAGAATTACCATGTGGACTACATGTTCCAAAAAATATTTCATGTGACCATCATCAAATTTTGCACTTGTCAGGCATAGCTAGTGGAGATTATAAATAGCAGAAGTGGAAGACATTACATTGCATAGGCGACTTGATAATGAATGTATTTGCATTTAATATTCTGATATTTCATTGTGCTTGTAATAAATTAAACAGAACAAACTTATTTCAGTAAAATGTTATTTGAATTTTGTTTCTATATCAGGTATGCTTTATTTATTAGCTATGTGAGATTGATTGCTTTTCGTTTGTTTGTTTTGTAATTCTAACTATAAAATCATTCAAAGAATCAGCAAGTAAATACATAAAGGTTATCTTAAACACTATCTTCAGATGATGAATAGATTAAATAACAACTAATTTAGCAAGTCTAAATTTTCAAATTAGATCACTTTTCTAAACTTCCCTCAATTTTTTAAAGCATTTGTATTCCAAACAGAATTCCAATTTAGCTCTCTGAGTCCTTTAATAGTCTGAGCATTCTAGAAAACTTAACTATAGTTCACACTTACAATTGGACCATCCTTACAAAAATTTCTAACAAAAACTTCTACTGTTTATGGTACTGTATCACACTAAGACACTAAAAGTTAGAGTGTATACCTGCTGGAGTCAGCTCGAAATTATATGTTTTGCATAAAAATACATGAGAAATTTATTTCCAAAGCTCTCAAAAATGTAGAACTAGAATTGTTAGTAACAGTTTTAAATCTGAAATTACTACTCGTAAGAGAGAACAAGTAGTATGTTCTGTCTTCTCTTTTTACTTTTAAATTGAAAGATATATCTTGAAGAAAAAAGATGTGAAAACCAGAAAGGATCTTGAATTTCTCTTTTTTTTTCCCCAGCTGATATCCAGGAGATAAAAGCCAGAAGTGTTTTATGGGACTGTATGACCTTAAAATTTTCAAAAGGTACTAGAATTCTCCCTTTCAATGACATCTGCAAGTTCTAAATTTATATTTGTAGAAAGAAAAAGTAAATCGAGGGATATTTGAAAAAAAACTTACTCTCACAGAGACAAAAGCCCAGGGCTTAAAATTTGTTGTATTCAAAGATTAAAAATATTCACCAGACTAAAAATATTTTAGCATATATTCACAGAACATGGACTGTTCTCAGTTTAGATTCATCCCAGTTTTAACTAGGGCTCATCTAGGCATTACCAGTTTTGCTTAACAGCAGATAGCTTGAGTGCTGCTAAGACTGTACAGATGTATTTGAGAAGCAGTACTGATGTGGCTAATTTGTGGTTAATTCAAACTGAGGAGTGGCATAGAGAGATATAGGCTCTTTAGGAAGGACATGTCGGGGAGACGAGGAGGGGACGTGGTCCTCTATGTCATCAACCAGCTGGAGTGCATGAAGCTCAGCCTGGAGATGGATAAGAAGCTGATCGAGAGTTTATGGGTCAGGATTAAAGGGAGGGCAGGGACAGGCAACATTACAGTGCAGGTTTGCTGCAGGCCACCTGACCGGGAGGACAGAGCCGACAAGGCCCTCTAAAGACAGATAGGAGCAGCCTGAGGGTCACAAGCCCTGGTCCTCATGAGGATATTCAACCACCTCAAAATCAGTTGGAAGGTCAATATAGCAGGGCACAAGCAATCCAGGAGGTTCCTGAAAGGAGAGAGGAGGAGAGAGGAAGGGTGTTACGCTGGACCTTATTTTCACTACCAAGGAGCAGCTGGTGAGGAATGTGGAGCGCAAGGGCAGCCTTGGCTGCAGTGACCATAAGATGGTGGAGTTCAAGATCCTTCAGGCAATTAGGAGGGCACACAGCAAGCTCTCTACCCTGAAGACTTCAGGAGAGCTAACTTTCACCTTCTCAGAAATCTTCTGGGCAGAGTACCATGGGATAAACCCATGGAGGAAAGAGGAGCCCAAGAAAACTGGTTAATATTCAAGAATCACCTCCTCCAAGCCCATCCTAACAAAGAAGAAGGCAGGCAAAAATGCCAGGCAGCCTGCCTGGATGAACGAGAAGCTCCTGGACCAACTAAAACACAAAAAGGAACCCTACAGAGGGTGGAAGCAAAGAAAGGCAGCCTGGGAGGAATATAGAGAGATTGTCCAAGCAGCCAGGGCTCAGGTCAGGAAGGCTAAAGCCCTGACAGAATTAAATCTGACCAGTGATGTCAAGGGCAAAAAGAAAAGCTTCTATAGGTATGTGGGGGATAAAAGAAAGACCAGGGAGAATGTGGACCCTTTCTGGAAGAAAATGGAAGACCTGGTTATTTGGGACATGGAGAAGGCTGATGCACTCTATGACTTTTTTGCCTCAGTCTTCACTGGCAAGAGCTCTAGCCACATTGCCCAAGTCGCAGAAGGTGAAAGCAGGGACTGAGAGAATGAAGAAATGTCCATTGTAGCAGAAGAGTGGGTTCAAGACTATATAAGGAACTGGAAGGTGTACAAGCCCAGGGAACCTGATTAGATGCATCCATGGGTCCTGGGAGAAATGGTGGATGAAGTTGCCAAGGCACTGTCCATCATATTTGAGAAGTTATTGAAGTCTGGTGAGGTTCCCACTGACTGGAAAAGGGGAAACATAACTCCCCTTTCTGAAAAGGGAAACAAGGAAGACCCAGGGAACTAAAGGCCGCTCAGTCTCACCTCTGTGCCTGGCAAGATCATGGAGCAGATTCTCCTGGAAACCATGCTAAGGCACATGGAGAACAAGGAGGTGGTTGGTGACAGCCAACATGGCTTCACCAAGGGCAGATCGTGCCTGACCAATTTGGTGGCCTTCTATGATGGGGTTACAGTGTTGGTGGATAAAGGACAATCAACTGATACAATCTACCTGGACTTGTGCAAAGCATTTGAGACTGTCCCACATGACATTCTTCTCTCTAAACTGAAGAGATACGGATTTGATGGACAGACCACTCAATGGATAAGGAATTGGCCGGATAGCTGCACTCAAAAGGTTGTGGTCAATGGCTCAATGCCCAAGTGGAGACCAGTGATAAGTGGCATTCCTCATGAGTAGGTACTGGGCCCAGCCTTGTTTAACATCTTTGTCAGCAACATGGACAGTGGGATAGAGTGCACCCTCAGCAAGTTCGCTGACACCACCAAGCTGTGTGGTGCAGTCAACACACTGGAGGGAAGGGATGCCATCCAGAGGGACTTCGACAGGCTAGAGAGGTGGGCTTATGTGAACCTCATGAAGTTCAACAGGGCCTGCACATGGGTTGAGGGAAGCTGAAGCAGAAATACAGGCTGGCAAGAGAATGTATTGAGAGCAGCCCTGAGGAGAAGGACTTAGAGGTACTGGTGGATGAGCTCAACATGAGCTGACAATGTGCGCGTGCATCCCAGAAAGCTAACCGCATCCTGGACTGCATCAAAGGAAGCATGGCCAGCAGGTGGAGGGAGGTGATTCTGCCCCTCTACTCTGCTTTCCTGAGGAGATCTGAGACCCCACCTGGAGTACTGCATCCAGCTCTGGAGCCCCCAACATAAGAAGGACTTGTTGGAGAGAGTCCAGAGGAAGGCCATGAAGATAATCAGTCGCCTGGAGAACCTCCCCTATGAGGACAGGCTGAAAGAGTTGGGGCTATTCAGTTTGGAGATAAGAAGGCTCCGGGGAGACCTTAGAGCAGTCTTCCAGTACCTAAGGGGGCTTATAAGAAAGATGGGGAGAAACTCTTTATCGGGGTCTGTTGTGACAGGACGAGGGGTAATTGTTTTAAAACAGAGGGAAGTAGATTTAGATTTTATACAAGGAAGAAGAAATTTTATACAATGAGGGTGAAGAGGTACTGGAACAGGTTGCCCAGAAAGGTGGTAGATGCCCCATCCCTGGAAACGTTCAAGGCCAGGTTGGATGGGGCTCTGAGCAACCTGATCTAGTTGGAGATGTCCCTGATCCTCACAAGGGGGTTGGACTAGATGACATTTAAAGGTCCCTTCCAACCTAAACTATTCTATGATTCAATGATTCTAATTCTGTAAATAGCTCTGCATTACAGTGCTGTGCTGAGCTAGATATCTGATCTACACAATTTAAAGGTGATTCAGTCAGGTCTTCTTTAGCTACATTCACTACAGTGATCACTGTGTAAATATAACCCTAATCTTGCACAACTTATCAAAGTTTTTGGATACCTATATGCACCAAGAATTTGGAAGGAGTGGCTGACACTCCAGAGAGTCATGCTTCTATCGAGAGGGACTTTGACAGGCTGAAGATAATGGGCTGACAGGCACCTCAGGAAGTTCAACAAGAGGAATTACAAAGACTTGCACCTAGGGGGAAACAGCCATAGACAGAAATATATGCTGAGGGCCACCTAGCTGGAAAACAGCTTGATAGAAGAGGGCTTGGGGGTCCTGGAGGACACAAGGTTGAACAAGAGCCAGCAATGTGCCTTTGCTGCAAAGAAGGGTACTGGTATCCTGTGTTGCATTAGGAGGTTGAGGTGTTGCCAGCAATTTGAGGGAGGTGGTCCTTCCCCTTCTTCAGCACAGTTGAGAACACACCTAGAGAATTGTGTCCAGTTCTGGGCTCTCCATTACAAAAGAAAGATGGCAATATTGGAGAAAGTCCAATGAAGGGCCACAGAGATGATTAAGGGACTGAAGCATCTCTTCTGTGAGGAGAGGCTGGTAGCGCAGGAACTGTTTAGCCTGGAAAACAGAAGGTTGATGGGGATCTTGTCAAAGTATATAAATGCCTGAAGGGTAAGTGTAAAGACTGAGACAGGCTCTTTCCAGTGGTGCCCAGTGACAGGACAAGAGGCAGGGAGCATAAACTGAAACATGGAACATTCTTCCTGAACACAAGGAAACGCTTTTTCACTGTGAGGGTGACTGAGTACTGGCATAGGCTTCCCAGAGAGATTGTGGAGTCTCAATCCTTGGAGACATTCAAAAGCTGTCTGGAGATGGTACTGGGCAACTACGTCTAGGTGGCCCTGCTTGAGCAGGGGCATTGGATCAGATGACCTCTAGACTTCTCTTCCAACTTCAGCCACTCCGTGATTTGTGATTCTGTTATTCTAAGACTGCAAACTCATACTCTGTTGCTGATGTGGTTCAGATGCTGAAAACAACATTGATTTCAGTGGATACTCTAGGAACACTGGTCACGAGTTCACTGAAAGAAGTACCAGCATATATTTTTTGAAAAACCTCACTTTCTTTCTTCTCCTTGTAGATGAGGCCTAGACCTTCAAAAGCACAGAGCAATCTGTATGTACAAAGGGGCACCTGCTGCTTCTCTCAGAAACTTTATCTGGTTTTACTGTTATTGTGACTGAATGGGTCAAAGAAGATCTGTCCTTATTAAGTCATCCAGCATGATCACTACCCTTGAACTAAAAAAGGGCAGATCTGAGTTCTGGAATGTAAAAATCTGAATTTTATTTTAAGGAAGTTATTTAATTAAGAATGCCAGAAAAAATAAGGCAAAGTTAATACATCCTCTAAACAGTTGTAAAAATGTAGCTTTGGCTGCTTTCAAACAGAGAGGGAAATATAAACCCTAAGTCTCTTTAATAAGTGTGGTTATTTCATTTCCATGTCACAAAACTCAGCATTGCCTTTTTTTAAGTGGACTCACTGCAGCAGCCAAGACTGACTGTCACTAGATCCTAGCTTTCTCTTACTTCAGAGCTCTCTCTTCCAGAGCAGACTAAGCCCACTGTTCAGAGGAATGGTGAGTTGCACTTGGTACAGTCTGTGGTAGTATTTAAACAAAGATTTTAGAAAATCTGTAGAACTCACAAGTAACTTTCTCATGCCTATTTACTCCTAGCACTCAAAACTCTAAATTTTAGATGGTTTAGTGTAATTGTGATTGCACTCTTTTAGCTCTCTAAGAAAACCTGTATTTCTATGCAACCTCATTGGATCACACACACACACACACACAAAAGGTGTGTTTTATTGTGGGGGTTTTTTTTGTTTGTTTTCACTTAATCTATGCAACAGTTAATAGACAAAAGAGATGAAAAACTTGGGGAGTACAATCTTAAAGCTCTCTCCTTGGTGCAAATCGGGCTTTTGAAAAACTAAAAATAACTTTAATTTGGAGTCCGTAGGTAAAAGGGAGGCTCTGTGGGACATCTTAAGCAGTAGGTTAATCTTTTATGCTGCAGAGATGTTTTTGAGTAGATATTCTCCAGAGAGAATTCTAATCTAAGAAGTTCAGTGATGTTCATGACATAATTAAGGAGAATGACTATGTAAAGAAAGACTTTAGAGACAGAACCAGAGACTGTTGAACTCAGAGGCCTACTCTCTGCTTACTAGGAAGGAATGCCAAGAAACCAATTTCAACATTTTCAGAGGTTCTGGTGGACAAGTCAAACAATTTAACTTAGCTTTTAAAAAGACAAAAAATAATTAGATTTTTACTTTTACATTATTTGGAATACCTAGAATGGATTTTCACTATAAAGTCTGTTAACAGCAACTCTGTGTCAGTGAGAGCTAAGATTTAAGTAGACTATGTAATTTCATTTTTTTTTAATTACATCAGAGGATCTCCATTCATTTTTCTTTTAAAACAATTATACTTTTGCCAGTAATCCATATTTTAACTATTTTTTTTTCTATGAATGCTTATATTAGACAGTGGAAATGCAATGTTATTGATGCTTTTTGTCAAGCACTCACAATATGTACATCAAGTGTTCAAAAATATTCAGTGACAAACTTCCGCTCATATCTATACACTAAGTTGTATTCTTTCAAGGAGATATCTCCTCTGTAATTCCTTCATTAAAATTTAAAAATACCTGAAAGGCAGACCAACAGGAGCTCTGCTAATAATAATCTCTGTTGATTTAAAAGACTTACAAGATAAATTAACTTTGAGAGCACTTAATTCTGTGAATGAAGATAATTATTAACTGACATTTGTGTTTTTCTGGTTCAAATATCTCTTGGCAACTTACAGGAATCTGAGTACTAGATATTTGAAGTAGTCCAATCTCTGCAGTAGCAAAATGCTGTACACTTGCTGATAGAAACAAATACCTTTAGTATCCAGTAAAACAAAATGCACTATGCAACATAATAAGATCTGTCTGCTTTACTTACCTGGATTATCTAAAAGCCTTGACCTTTTGCAGTGGTAAGCAAGCTCCTGTTCGCAGTGCTCTGCATGGTTAATTGTAGCCTGAAGCTGGTCTAAGCTGGCAGGGTACTTGAAAAACACAGTGTAGGGGTTTTCTCGATTAGCGCTTTTGACTCTGGTTAGGTTGGTGTTGTTGTGCTGTATAACTGTCCACGTTGTATCTTTCAAAACATATATGAAAAGTAATAAAGAATGAGAAGTCGTTGCATAAGTTGGTAATGGAAAGAGAATGTGTGATGAAATCAACCAAACTGTAAGGTGACTTCTTTGATCACAGAGAGTCCTTTTGGGCATATGAAACAGAGAAATAAATCACTAAGCAAAAATGAAAACTATTAATCATTGTTTCTATTTATAAATAGATTACTATACCATGACTGTAACAAGTATTCAGCTTGTTATGATTACTGAATAACGAAATAGTAAGTGATGACACCCAAATAATTGTCTCTGAAACAATATCTAGCTTATTTGATAAATCACAAGAAAAGAACAGAAAGAAATAATACCTACTATTGTTACTTGTCCCAGACTTAAACTGTTTATAAAATAACCCTAAATTCTATCCTAGAATCTATCTCGCTACATTATGTATATCACTATAATTGGAATTAATTCTGTGTGAGAAAATGACCTATAGTCATTTTCTGTTATACAAAGAAGCATAAGTAGCTTGTCAATACTGTATTTACTATAAAACCCTAATTACATGAAAGTGAGTTATTCTAACCATCTGGAATCAAATAGTATTCACTATTTGAAGTACTACTCAAAACCTGTATTTAGTCAAGGACTACGAATCACAGCTTCCAAAGTTCAATAGAAAGTTGCTTCCAAACACCTGACATAATATTAATTCACAGCAACTACTGTGGTATGCACACCTGATTTGTTACTGTAACATGATGAAGTACTAGTTCAGAACAGAGAGCTGCATTTCCCTAAAAAAGATACAGCTCTTAAGTTAACTTTTGGCTCTGGTACTGCTGGGTAAGGCAGCTACTTACTTCATTGCATTGTGTAGACAGGCCTTATGACTCATGTAAACTGGGGACATGCAAAATATTGCCAAAATATTTTTTCTAGAAGCAGTTGAACTGTGCCTGTAAGATTCTTTTTCAATGATTCACTAGTAAACATTCAGTACTCCGAACTTTATTTCTAGAAAAACATGTTCCAAAGTAATGCTCTTGTAATAAAAGAGCAGAAAAAATTGAATATAAATATACATATAATTCAAATAGTTGAATAATAAACAATATATTGCACATTTATAAAACATATGTGATAAGATGTGTAGTCTGCTGTGAAAAACACTTTCTCCAACTTGGAGCCGTGTTGCTTACACCAAATAACAAAGCAGTTCAATAGCTTTCCAGTTATATTGATACTTCAAATATTCTTTCATTTTAAGTCTTCTTTTAACTTTCTACAGCAATTATGGAATGCATTTTTAGTTGTAAAAACTTACTACAATGCAAAACCACACAGATCAAGAACTGAAATTGACTTTACAATACTTATATGAAGGCATTACTTTACAAGCTACTAAAGCCATAGGCTAAGTACTATGTATCTACTTTGAGACTAGGGAAATATTTTTTCTTGTGCACTGAGACACAGGTGCACTGAGACACAGGAAGGGTGAAACTGGCTGGGACCACAGCATAGGAATGCATTGGTCATTCTGTCCTATGATTTGCACACAAGGAAATGTAACATCAGACACTCTGCTTGGGAGTACAAAGATTATTTCCTCCATGTTTTTCAAAGTATAAATTGCCCTAAATATTGGTGGCTGATAAAGGCTTATGTGATTTTGCTGTTTTGTACTTTTGCCAAGCCCCTTCATCTATAAGTAGGAAAGCACTGATCTTATCCTGTTTCAACTTCCACTTGCAAAGCCTGTGACAGTCTGACTCTCATTACTAAAATCCACTTCAAGGTAGAGGGGAGCAGGATGCCAGTTAAAGTGAATCTGGGCCAGTCAAGTCAAGCTTAGATTCATGTTCACTGTATTCTTGTATCTTAATGGCCAATGCAACTTGAGTGGACATGAGAAATATGTTTTTTCTAACTTGTAGTGTCGATGATAATATTTCTGATGTTCTAATAGTAGTATTTCCAACTATTCAACACAGTTGTATTTTATTTTATTAGCTTCATACAGGCCACACATGGATGGCATTATAAGATATTTATAGAGATAAAAGAATTCATGGTCACTTAGAGGACAAATATCAAGGTGAGATGCTTATTCAAAAAATATTGTATTAAAAGGGGCCTATTTATGCAACTTTTTATCATTGATGACCAGTTTTTGGTCAAATTATAAAGTTTTATTAAGTACATGCTCATGGTGTCAAACAGCTTATGACTGGACCTACAGCAAACTTAAATTTATTTTAGTATATGCACATACACACAGACACAAATATATTTAAAGGCTACGCTGAACATAAAAATTAAGACAAACTGGTCAGCTGTCAGACTCGTCGTCACACTCTCAAATTTACAAAGAAACAAAAAAGCAAGTCACTGCAAAGTTGGTCATCTTAACTGGCAGTGTGGACTGTAGGCTTTTTATTCTGAAACTGACCTCCAAGAATAAAACCAGGGAAAGGCACCTTCCTCCCATCTACCTGAAGACAGAGCCCCATGAATGTCAAAAACAAGACAGTGTTGTAAGAAATGTCAGCATCTGCCTTCCCTGCCTCTAGTGGGAAAAAGAAATACCAGTCATGAAGAAACTGGGAGCAAAACAAATATGTAAGATTCATTCTGTCAGGCTGCATCTTGAGATGAAGAACTAATCAATGAGGTTTTCTTAATGCGGTGAATAAGGAGTGACTGAAGAAAACAGTAACAGCTGTTCATGGACACACAAGGATAAATCAGACACTATACTGTACCTTGGAGGGTTACACTCAATTAAAAAAAATTGTCATCTTTCTGCCATGATTCTTTGGTCTCTTTTAGTCTCACAGGACACTAGGATATTTCTTTTTAAGGGCATGTGCCAATCTGAAGCATGCCCACCATGAGCTAGCACAGGTCACTGTAAAAGTCAAAGTCAGGAGCTGACACAGTAAGAGGAGTTAGATTGCAGACTGATTGAAATGATGAGAGTTCTATTATTTCAACAGGTATAATAAGTATTCTTTAGATCACTGTGAAAACAGAGAAACATTTTAGCAGGGCTTGTGATAGGAGGAGAGGTAACGGTTTTAAAATAGAGGGAGGTAGATTCAGACTTGATATAAGGAAAAAAAAAATACAATTGAGAGCGATGGAACACTGGAACAGGTTGCTCAGAGAGGTGGTAGATGTCCCATCCCTGGAAACATTCAAGGCCAGGTTGGATGGGGCTCTGAGCAACCTGATCTGGTTGGAGGTGTCTCTGCTTCTTGCAGGGGGGTTGGACTAGATGACCTTTAAAGGTCCCTTCCAACTCTAACTGTTCTATCGATCTGTGAAAACAGACATAACCATGAATTGTTTACACACAAACATCAAAAGATTATGATAAGATTTCTAAGTCAAGTTCTCAACACATAGGACATAACCTAAATCAAATTCAACTGTAGCTTATTCGTGTAGTTATAACTGTGTAAAAATATATTTTTGTCACATAAAACAATGAAATGTTTCCATCATTTTGGCTGGAAAGCAATTCAAACAAACAGAGGCTAACTAAAAAGAAAAGGAAATGGCCATAAATAAAACAACAATAAATTTCAAAATGTCATTTAAATGTAAGCTTCATTGAAAGGACATATACCAATAGACATACATAGACAACATCAACTGGTTTGATAAAAAGCAGGCTGACCTCAAATTCTCATATCTAAAACTTCTAATGATATAAATGGTCAGATTCAAAGAACTGGGTACAGAAGAGGAGGCAGTGTACCTGAAAGTGAGACTGTGAGAGTTCCACTGATTGCATTTGCATTCTCCAAAAGATCTACTTGCAGTTTAAAAATTGAAGCTTAATATCTATATTCCTCATAAGAAAAGCCAGTTCTGAATTACAATTTTTCTCAAGGCTACTGGGAAAAATCAGCAATTTTCTTATAAACATAACTTATTTCTCATTTACTTAAATGTCCTCAAGAGGTTGTTACTTCAACAAAAACAAAGCTGCTCTCCAAAAATGAACTAGTATGACATTGTCTCCATATGGAACACATCACATTTATGCAAAGCACAACAGGAACGTAGTGTTACCTGCACAGCCTGAATCCTGTTATTATTCTAATTTCTCTGCCTAATTCTTTGCCCAGTATCCTGAGCTAAGGAGTCACCTTCATTTTGTTGTGCATGTATACATTAAACTCACGAGCCATAGAGGTGCTTCTTACTTGAGAACTCATGTTTCAATATAATAAGCATGCATACAGAACCAGCTGTGAATTAAGGTAGTTTATCACCTCACCTGTCATATTACAGTACACAAGAAACGGTCCCAAGGGGCCACTTCCATCTGAATCAATATTGTAAAAGCCTGAAGTGTTCCCTCTGTGCTTATAGGCTTCACATGATTGCTCATAGATGGCTGTAAAAGAACACATTCCATCACAACTGTAATGGTATAATTTTACATTTTATT
>JAAGAY010137239.1:0-90063 GCA_011801015.1 Ardeotis arabs | reverse complement strand
AACAGGAACTTTTTTTTTTTTTTTTTTTTTTTTTTTTTTTTTTTTAAGCGACATCTTCAACCAACTGAAAGCAGAGATCAGCCATGGTACTTGGCTTGGCTGTCAGAGCAGCAGTCACAGTGAGCGATCATTTAAAAATGAAAATTGTACGTTTAAACTAACGCGCACAACTCAGCGAAGTATTTTTTAAACCAAGCTTTAACTGCTGACCTTTCGAAACCAGGCCTAAATAGAGGTTGTCCAGGCTGGCCAAAGGAAAGAAGCCGTGCATCAAGAGCGTGTGTTTGGCTGGGTTATAGCAAAAAAGAGGTGATTTCAGCAAACACCCTGTCACCCACCCACAGAGCCCTCCGAGCCTCGCGGAAGCCTCGCGCAGCAGACACGCTCTGGTCATCTCCTACCGGCCAGGAAACAAGCAGTGCCTCAAACCGTACATCTGAGGAAACGTTGCAGAACAACAGGCTCTAACACACTTCCCAGTCTTCTCCTCCAAAACACAACGGGTGCAGATTTTCGGCAGATTCCCCCCCATTACGGGTGCAGTTATCCAAACAAACTCACCACACCACTGCGACACCTGTCCAAACATTGACAAAGGTTTATTTAATGCAGTGTTTATTCTCCTTGTATCAGAGATACCCATTTGAAACACATTCAGAACATCAAACAAAGCACAGACAATAGAAAACAGAGACAAATCACCACATGAAGTACCAAAATCATCTCTATCTACTTTCCTCACCAAAGTTTGGACAGTAGTGGTATAAAAGTATATTAAATTAAACTCCAATGGATTTTGTTGCTACAGGTGAGAAAATGGAAAAAAAGATGATACTCAAGCTGGACTTCACAATTTCTCACCTGAAGCATCCTAAAAAGATAAATGTAGATTTTTTTTTAAATGTAACCAATGTTAGACGATGCCTCCACCGAAGGGAGGTTCAGTCGATGAAAGATCACTGACTGTGGTGGGCGTTACTGGTCTGTCTCAGCCTCTACGCCAGATACACCGCTGTCAGACTTCACTGCGGTCCCTTGGAGCGAAGCAAATGCATCAAAGCACACTGCCATACTCTGTTAGCAGCCCTGGAGTTACATGTTGTCATTCCATTACACTGCATGTTAAACTCATTTAATACTGTGGAACACAACACGGCAAATTAGTAAACACAGGATAACAAACCTGTCCACCTGATGTCAAGTTAGTTTGCACATTAAGATCTTTGCACACAGAAGGAAACATCTTCCCTCTCCGCTGCCTGTTTAAGAGTGATTTCTATATACCTGGCCAAGGAATTGCCCTCGTGTTTGCACTTCTCATGACCTTCTAAGTATGTATTCCTACAGCAGCTCTACAGAATCATTTCCCATTTCACAGACAAGAGGTTAAGCAACAAAGAAAGCCTAAGGGATGCATCCAAAGTCAAACAAAAAGCCTTTGTGAATACAGTTTTCCCAGATTCCAGCCAAGTCGTTAATCACTGAACAATCCTGTATTAAGTGTTAGAATTGCAAAAATCACAGGTTACAGTAGGAAAGAGTTTACCTAAAAGATGTCACCCAGTTGGGCACACACGTCCCTGGCCTCACGAGCAGCCAAGCCCCCCCTTCCCACGGGAGCCAGGCAGCTGCAGCCTTATGCAGAATGTCCAAGTTATCAGAGACACACCAAAAACTTGGTGGAAAATCCAGAGTGGGGTGTGCTCCCTCCTGGAAAGCGGCTTTTGCACTGTGTTTGAACATCCTCCCATCTCCGACTCTGCCTTAGCGACCTGGCAGGTGTCCGAGGAAGTCAGCTGCTCCGCGCAGGCTGAAGGCTGCTGTACCTCAACCTGATTACGGGCGGAAAATAACATCCAGACCTCTGCGTGGCACAGACTCCCCTCTGACTCCTCCACCGCAGGGCTGAGCGGCAGCGTGGCAGCCCTCCGACAGACTGGCCCACCGCCTGCAGACAGGAACACTGTACGTACTACAGGCACAGTCCAACCCAGCGTGGGAATCGAGCCCTGAACTGGGCTTGAAATTCAAAATCCACTTCCCCAGTGGCTTGGAAGCAGGAAAAGATATGGAAGAGAGTCCAGCGAGAACGTGCACTACTAGAAAATCATTTGTCTGCCTCGAACTCTCTGAGCAAAACAGTTTCTCCAACTCAAGGACGTGCTTGGTGACTGCAGTGGGATGGCTCCGACGGTTGAGGCTCTGAGGCACCAAACCTTGGCACACGTGCAGACTGGCAAACTGAAGCCGCTGACTTGACAAGCTTCAGTAAGGAGAACACCACATGCTTCAAAGGCGAAGGGCAGCTCTAAGGCAAGTTCAGTTCCGCTGCTCCATTTTCATCTAGACTGGAGCTTTAGTCTGGCCTCATCCAAAGACTCGTGACCAGCATCCTTAAAATTCAATTAGAAACAAAGATAAAGCTGAGAGATAAGTGCAGACATACTCAAAGCTGCAGCCTTTCCTATTTGATTTTTTCAGCTAACAGTTAGGTCACTACAGAGTCAGAGTATTTAAGGAGATTTTAAATCTTGCAGGCCTTTGAAGACTTTAGGTCGGAGAACAGCTGTGGTAGACTGAAACTTTTGGCCGTTTGTAATTGTCTGTTGGGGTTTCTCTTAGAGATAATTATATGAGATGCTCTTTTGCCATTCAACTAATTGACACAATTCCTTCATCCATTAATGTCATGGATACTCTGGCCTCAGCCCTGCAAGGGTGTCCTCATGGACATGGAGAAGCAGAGGAATCGGAAGGGTCCTGTTATCTCTAAATGCCTGGCAAAATCTCCAAGGCTCCTGTTCCTTTCATCGCTGTTCTAACGGCTTTGGTTCCAGGCCAAGACAGCAATTAAGTGCACACTGCTATTTAAAAGCAGAGAATAATCCTGCTGAAATTAAACAAAACAACTAATCAAGTAATGTAAAAGCAGAGTTGTATCTTGGACACAGCTACATTTCATCTCAGCACAGGGAAACCGAATTTCCTACAGACCAAATAGCTTCAGCCTCTGGGAAAGTCTGAAGTCCAAACCGAGGAATGAACTGCAAGGGGAGATTTCTTTTTGGTTTCTATGGAGGAAGAAATTCTTTCAGATTTATTTGCAAAACTAGCTAAACCCACAACTCAGACTTTTCTACTGGAAAAGTTTTTCATATACGTAGACACTGCAGGCTCAGGACGAGCACTGTTCTGTGCTGGGTGGCCATGACAATCCATTAAATGCAGCAACTATATCGGGAAAATATCTCTGCTATTTTATTAGCTGTTATGAGGCAGACATGATGATCTGAGGCTAGAAGATTTATACAGACAGTATATTTTATTACATCAACTGCTAGAACTGGGGAGAAAAAAAGAAAAGACAAGCTCTCAGACACACAAGCCATGAAGACAGCTGTCCCCATTACGGCAGGCAGCCTAATAAAGTATATTACCTCTTCCTGCAAACCTTCCTTCTCTGCTATTTTAGTCACCGCTAATGCAAAAACTCTTGCAGTGACTCATGCTTTGCTAATGTTCTTTTCTGAGGAGGAGTTACAGCTCACCTGCACAAGACCCCCAGTACACAGGGGACCCCTGCGTCACTTAAACCAAGCACCGGCGCTCACGGTTCACACGGCCACCGCTGCCTCCGGCTGCGTCCCGGGAGGATGCCGCTGCCTCGGGGTTGGGTCACCAGCACAAGGCTGCTCCTGCTCCTGGGACTGCCCATAGTGCAGCCTCCGCCACCAGAAAAACACGTAAACACCCAACTGATTCCAAGAGAGCTATCCCACGTCTCTCTCTTTGCAGTTCCTGAATTTCTCGGTTTTTCCCTCCCATGTGCATGCTGCCAAGACACTGCCTCAGCAAGCAGGGTAACCACCTCTCCACTGACAGGCGATGTGTATCTTGCTCAGCCACGGCAAAGGTTCACTTAAAAACACCCTCTGTGACCTTGATGCAGATTTAATCTGTCATTGCACACTCGGCTTCTCTCCAGCCTTGCCTTTTTGCAGTCCTGTCCTAAAAAAGTCAACTAGATATCTTTTCATTCACTTGCACCGTATTGAGTGACCTTGGCAATAATCTAATCTATCCTGGCAGATTCAAGATAGAGAAAACAAGCAGCAGCGACAGACCTGCTGGGTCCTGCTATTGATCAGCGCCTTGAGTGAAAGCTCATTATGAGCAGGAGGAACGTGTCAGGTACCAGTTCTCCTGCAGAGCAGCAGCCAGGAGATGAAGGAACTCCCAACCAAGGCGAGGGTGGCGGGGCTTGGGCTTTTCCTTTTGGCGGGGGACGCATGGCTGCGGGAAGGAAGGAAGAGCCGAGGGAGAAAGAAGAAGCAGGGAACACTTCACGTCTAGTGAGGCTGGGCATTAGGAACTCCCCATCAGGTAAACTAGCTAAAAACTTAACACACGTTTATTTTCAAATTAGCAAGGTTACATTGTCAAACATCACAGTAAAAAAGTCCAAACTCTTAAGAAAACAGTTTCTTAGTGTACACGTAGATACACCAAGGTAATACTAAGAGGTATATATACACACACTAAGCAATATGCCATTTAGAAAATGCCTCCTGCTCCTCCGAGCACCTCAAATAGAATATCCAACAACAGCAGAATCAAGTGAACTCCTATTATTTTACTGGCGATCAGTCTGTAACGCAGAGCCTCATTGATATGATTGTTTGAACAGCTGCCTCGCCTCGAGACAGGTCTTTTTTTATCTCAAGACAATTACTCTGTGCTATCTGCCGGAGCACATCCACCGTGCCCCCAGAGCATGAGCTGGCATCCAGCCTCCCCAGAGCATGAGCTGGCAATCGCGCTGCGCTGTTTGGCACTTTTATTATCCTCTTCCCTCGGATCACCTGTGCTCCAGGATGAACAACAACAGAGGAGACTGCCTGCCTGTCTCTGTATTTTATGGGAGGAAAGATAACCAACACTCCTTCACAAGATGAGCCAAAAAACCATTGCTTGGTCACTGGGAGAGACGGCACCAGTCTCACCCATCATTAAGACTTTAACTGGGCAGAAGAGGAGCATCTGCTCCTGGGAGGCAGCTGCTCCCAGGGAAGAGGCAGCAGTGGTTCCCGGGCTCTGGGGTCTCTCAGCTCTCCTCCCAGACCAGGAGGCCGTTCAGACAACCAGCACTGCAGTCCCAGCTCTTACCTCGGCTTCAGCCTTGGACTGAACAGCCACGCTCACGCTTCTCACTGGTGCTGCACTCCCCTGTTACGTCTCAAGATTCCTCAGAAAATACAACCCTGCTTTGTCTTACTGCAGCGTGGCTTATCCTCCAACCTCCACAGATCAAACCCATGTTAAAACTTCACATAAGTATCAGATAGTAAGCTGAGCCTGATGGAAAGGAAGATTTTCAGCATCCAGCCGAGAAGAAGAGTATAAGGCACTGAAGGATTTTTACTGCTTACAGACTTCACACTGAAAAAAAACCCAGGAATAGGCACACACAGGGAGGGGGAAGTGATAGCACAGGACATAGAGTTTGTCCTGTGTTTGTCCACAGGAAACCGGATTTTTTCCACATTCCTCAGTTTTACAAGTCTAACCCTAGCTCATTTTATTCTGCCTGTATGGTCTCCGTCAGAGGGTCTGTTAGGTTAAGAGACAGACTCAGTTGTCCTCCCTTCAATCACACATCAAAAAAAAAAAAAAAAAAAAAAAAAAAAAAAAAAAAGCAAAAAACCTCTAGACAAAAATTAGGCAGAGCAAGAGATCAAAAGGAGAAAAATCCCACAGCAGAACTCTGGGGAGAGACCGCGAGCGAGCAGGCATGTACCGAGCGTGCAGCGGATCCACCGCAGGAAATGTCAGCACCAGCGGTATTGATTCCTCCACGCTCCAACGCAGGTGATGCTGCACAGCAACTCTTTTCACGACGACCAGTCGAACGGTTTAGCATACCGAGGGAGGGCGGGGAGAGCAGAACACGCGCTATTGAACTTGCTGCTAACATGCATGGAGAGAAACGACATCACGTCATAAACGCATTCATGTATGGGGGAACAGAGTGCAACACAGACTCACAGCACAAACAAACACCTTCTCTAACATATATGTGCATCTAGATATAAAAATAGGATTATCTCCATCCCTGCAGATTTTCAGAACCAGACTGGATACCACGCTGAGCAACCCAGCCCGATCCAAGAGCTGAGCCTGACTGGAGCAGGGCCCTGGATCAGAGATATCTCTAGGTCCTCTGCAACCCAAATTGTCCTGTGATCCATGAGACTAGGCCACGTGCAATAATGGTACGTGTATGGACACTGTGAGTGTGGGAGGAGAACATGATGGGTCATGTCCTGATTTCTGTACCAGTAGTTGATAACCTCACTAAAAATATAAGCTCAAATGCAATGCAAGATTTTAGAGGTTTCTTGTCTTTGAGGTTAAAGAAATTCCCCAGGGAAGATTCTCAGTCATTTTAATATTTAAAATAAAACATTGATTTTTAAAAGATTTGGCGATGCACGATTTGCTGTGCAGGTACAGAATTCACCAGCTGAATTCATGAACCTTACACTGCATAGGAGAAACCTGTAATAACCATAATGGTTTCTCAGGTCTAGCTCTATGAAACCAGCCCAGTCCACATCACTGCCATGGTACCACTAAACCTGCCAAAACACAGCTTTGCAATAAATACACATTCAGAGCTGGAGAAGCCAACTGGGATCACAGTGAAGGCCAGGATCCAAGGTATCAGTGATGATCTACTACCCCACGACGGTCATCATCATTATAAAAAACCACTTTGCTGTGGAAAGGTCTCACTGCCATCCAGCAGAGGTTTTCAGAGCAATGTAAAGTTTTTCAGCCTTTATTGCTCTTCAGTTTAGTACCTGCCTGCCAGTTTAGTACCTGCAGTCAACCAATACAGCCACTTTTGGAAACCATATGCCTTTTACCTTCCCATCAACAGCAGGTAATAAAACAGGTCCCAGTAAGTGCGTTAGAAATACGGCAATAGAGACAGATCCCGCAGGGCCTGCTGGACTTGCCCATCTCCTCAGAGGTCACAGCATAGCAGCAATTGGCTGTGGACATTGGTATTTTCACAGATTAGCAGTGGTTTCAAGCTTTACAATTAAAAAAAAAGCGAGTCACCAAGTTATTCTTCGTAGTTGGAATTTTTTATTTCCATTTGTCTAGCAAAAGACCTGCCGACAAATCTAATTACTGAGCTACGTTAGCTGCAAGGAACACACACACATGTAAGCGCGCATTTTGTATTTTAGGTGCCAGCTTCACGGCTCATCAGCCACCCTTACTTGGAATGGGTACGATATTCCACGTGAACTGTCTCACCGTTGGTTATTCTGACCCTTTGCGATTTAAAGGCTCAGCTGCACAACAGCTTCCGAAAGGAGCGGGGTTTGAACGCACACGTACATTCCCCGTATCATACACACAAAAGGGGAAGTATTTACCACCAAGATAAGCTTGGCACTTAAGCTTAAAGCATAAACCTTTACATTTTCAGCAGACAAATTCTGAATAATGGCTTATTTTCAAACAAATGTTTGCTAATAAAAAAAAAAAAAAAAAACCACACAACAACCTTACTAGTTCTTGGCAAGAGTCAATAAGTGACTGAGAGCAGCAGTCCCAGTAAAACAGCCTACGCTATGCCATGCAAGCCATTTGCAGTTAATTGCTAACTAGTCAATGATAATGGGGCCTAATGCTAACTGTGTGAGTGATATAAAAGATTAGGAAATAAACATTTGATTGGTGTATTTGTGTTTATATGGAATTAACAAGTTTCTACTGATTAATACTTTCACAAGCTATCCTTCCTTATCCAAAACAGAAAGAAGAAACAGGCACAGAGACCAGTTAACTAAGGGCTTGTTTTCTATGGATTTTTGCATTTAAACTGTCCCTTTCAGAAATGGGATGGATGGTTTATTTACGGAGTGATCGGAGGAATACTTTGATGATCATCTGGCAAGGGCATATTTTCCAGCTTTGGTCAATTTACAACATTTCGTTTCTGTGGGGGTTAGGAACTTAAAACAATTCAGCACTTTAAAAAGAGAAAGTGCTCTTATTCCAAAAAGAAAAAAAAAAGTCTGAAAATGAATGCTTCATTTAATAACTTCTAGTAGCCTTAGCAACAAAAAAGCCCTACAGGTTTGTTCATGTCCTTCTATACACTCAGGTCTTACTTCACATCCTACTTCTAAAGCATCACTACTGCATAACCGATGAATAATTTAAAAACCTTAAACCAAACAGGAACCCATCTCCAGACCCGCATTGGAGGTACGCAGCAACGCAGTGTATCCGGAGGAACACAAACACAAAACCGTGTCCTCAGGATGCCGACAGACTCAAGTTACGCTGACAGCTGTGCTTCAGGGACCAGAGTTAACTGAATTTTCAGTAAAGGGTACATACCAGTGCTTGGCCTGGCTTGATTTAAGCTAGAGTTCATCAAGCATTTCCAGAATCAGCGACACAGATGTAATTTAGCATCCTTAAAGCCACCAGATCAGAAATAGAATAGGATATCTATAACCAAACAGCTAAGGAAAAGTCTCCTCAGGAGATATGCTCCTTCCTGAAAATAGGTAAGAAGATATTTTTTAAAAAATCGGTTTTCTTTTTTCCTCTTCTATTAAGAATTGTTAAGACAAGAGCTGAAAAGTCTGGTTTTCCTCTTTTCTTTCCCTGCAGCTCAAGCCAGGGAGCAACAGTAGAGCCTAGGCTGGGCAGAGACCGGGGACCTGCGCTCCGTACGGGGGCCACTACCACAGCCCCCTCCCCACTCACCTCTGCGGCTGTAAGTCTTTCAAAGCTGTCTGTATGTATTTATTCTTGCTCTTGGGGGCAGAGGATTGATCTTTAATTAAAATAGATCAGTTGAAGAGGAAAGTACTTACTGCTCTACATGGAGGAACTATGGCCAGCCCTCACCAGGACCTCCTGGTTTTTAGGAACATAGTATTCCCAAATAATACCTTCCATTATTCCAGAACAGTCCTTCAGGCCTTGATGCAGCTATACCAGAAAGCACATCCTCAGCTTGAGCTCGATTTCACTGAGAAACCTTAAGGTATCTCTGTTTCAGCTGGAACTCTGAATACACGGCACGTAACGACAAAACTAGCAGGGAAAATGTATACAGTGTAGGAGGACTGAGAAAAGCAATTCTTACGTGCCTGTTAAGAATAGCTTTTGCTTTGAAGCAAAGTGTTAATATTTTCCATAAAATATTTATAAAGTGGTATATGTTATTTATAAAAGAATATAAGCATATTTTTATAGACAGCTTGGAAATTCTCAATGCCAGATTTAACAGAAAAAGTGAACCTCTGCTTTGGAGTACTTTGCATCCTTCTGCATAATTTCATCAATACGTTAGGTTTCTCATTAAATTTTATAGGATGATTTCAAAAAGCTTCCCAATGGTTATAAAACTGCACTAAATTTGACAGAGCTTTTTCACATCAGAGAATAGGGGCACTTTTCTTATAAATCTATTAGAAAAGAATTCATTTTATTTTCTCATAAATAAAGTTTCACCAGAAACATTTACAATTTTATACAACGGTTTAAAACTGTTCATCCAACCCCAGATATCCTGTTCAAAAAGGAAGCACTGGCAGGAGAAGGAAAAAAAAAAATCTACGGTTTCAACAGTACGTGCCGCAGCCTCCAGAGCTGCTGCCTTCACCACTCACCTGGGCGGTACCAACGCTGCTCTTCGTCCCCTGCTGCATCCGTGCAGCGATGCTGCTGCCAGTAATTGTTAGACAGCCTAGATCCACCGTGTTTTGAACACCGCAATCGCCTCACAAGTTGGCCTGGACTGCACGGGTGGTTTGGGGTAGCTCCGTCCCGCGTGGATCACAGCAAGGTGGGTCTGCTGTCCAGCGTGCCCTCAGTGTCCACAGGAGGTATGGTGCCACGTGTGCCCTCACCCGGAATAAGGACAGCAGCAGCTGTAGAAGTCCTGAGGTGCTTCAGATCCGCCACAGAAATGTGAACGTAAGGTTTAGCCCCAAAGGCTCCAGCTTCTGACTCCTCTAACAGGAAAGAGCACGTTGTTTTGAGGTCCTGTTCAGGCGAGGCGTCAAATACAATCGACATCTCTGATAAAAGTTACTGGCAGAAAACTACACCAGGTATTGACTGCAGAGGCAGCTTTTACCTGTGTGGCGGTACTAACATAATCACAAGTAATTTAATAAAAAGTGTCCTTATTATTATTGGATTAGCACAGTGAAAGTACTAGAGTCCCTCAATCTTCCATTCTTGTAGGCTATATATATCCTTTCCAGCAAAAAAGGTCTACTTCCTTTTGGAATCATGGATTTTTCTACTAAATAACAGAAAAGGTCAGCTTTAAAATTAAAGCAATAAGTTTACTGGGTTATTCCTGTTCAGTGAATATAGCCATATTTCTTCAGCACATTAGTATTATTGGATTTCTAAATCACATTTCAGTAGCTGACAAAAAACCCCATGCAAAAAAAAAAAATCCAATACCAGTAACAATACAAATATTGAATGGAACCATTTAAAATAGGTCAACACCACAAGAACATTTTATTTGAACATAGCACATGCGAAAGAAGCATTCTGGATGCCTCTTAATCATGCAACAGTTATTAAAAAACTGAAATATTTTAAGCTACTTCCCATAAAGCCTTCCTATTGGGCTTATATGCACAGAATTGTCATATCTTCATTAAAAATAGCTCTAAACTACTTCAGCAGCCCATCACACTGACACAAAGCAGCGTGCCAGCACAACCAGTTCCTAAAGAGAAAAAACCACACCATCATCATCCTCCCAAAAAAACACGGATAGGGAGGGACAGGGATCCTGTGAAACTTGCAAAGTTTTTGTTCTTAGCTGATACAAACCTCCTTCTTGCACCATATGCTTATGGCCTGTTCCAGGCCCAGGGCACATAACGAATTCCTAATTGCCATCTTTATTGCCACGCAGGTACACACACAAGCGTGAGAAACAATGAACAGAGGTACATTTTGCATGCAATATTTAATGTAAGCTGTAAGCTGCAAAGGCCCAGGCTGTGTAATGCTCAGTTGCAATATAAACTACCTGACTCTTCCACGCCAATAATCCCTGGGGATTAACTCGCGTGTAACATAGTCACACTGGTCTGTCAAACCACTGCCCCATCACTTAAACTCAGATTGCCTTAAAGTGAATTACAGAAAAAAAACAGATAGTAGTCTAACATAGCCATCACCTTTGCAGTGATGACATCTTCTTGGATGGGACCTCTCTCCAAACATCAGGTTTCATTTAGACTGCAAGCTTTCTGTGAAGAACTTGGTTTCCGTCAGTTCTTGAAGGCACTTACCAACAAACTACCATTATCATCACAGTCATACCCTAGATGATCACTGTCAGAGTCCCATGCACCAAAAAAATTACATTCCTTGACTCAGAAACTGTTGTCTAGTTTAGTTACTAACACATATGGCTCGTGGAAGGTAGAGGAAGATGTTCCAGCAAAGGAAATCTAACTAGCACAGTAAGGATCATCAAGCTGCCAGTATGGTACATTCAGTGTTACAAAGCTGCTTTATAAGGAGGGAATAATGTGATTAGGGAAGGAAAAAAAAAAACCACAACGCAAAAACCAAACCAACAATAACACACAAAAACTCCAAGCCTCACTGAAACATCCCCCACCAATACCACTACTGAACACCGACCTCGCTTGGGAGGGAACCAAACCGAAGCAGAAGGGCAGTGTCTACTCTGCAGCTGGAACAGCCCCAATACTCAGAGGCACCACAAAACGCTTCTCACGGGCAGGATCTCCACACTGACCCCCACGAGAGAGGGAAGAAAGCCGGCAAAGCCTTTGCAGGACTGTCGGCGGAAGCACAGGCAAGCCGTGCTAAGAGAAGGCAGAGGAGCGCGTTGCGTGGGTCACGGTACAGCCATGCGAAAGCACACAACACTGCACGTACACAGGCACTGCTTACCTTCCCGTAACCGCGGCGCTGGGAAACGCTTTGTTCTCTGTTTAAGACCATGAGGTGGTGAAAGAAAAGATCTCTGCCATTTATCTTCTTTACAGGAGAAAAGCACTTCTGTGTCTAAAGGGCTGTTGTTGCTCCCTGCATATCCCTGAGTACCCAAGAACTGCTACAGTGCTTTGACAAGCATCCTGACAGCTGCTGAAATATCATTACAGTCTAACAAAACAGATTGCTCTTCAGCAATAACAAACACATCGCCCTGCTCCCCTCCCAAGCAAAGGCTGCGAACAAACGGAAAGCCCACAATAACGAAAAGCCGTATTCTAAAGCTAATAACAGGCTTCAACAAGGTGATATGGGAAAAGTTACAAAGGTTTGGGTGCTTTTTTTTTTTTTTTTTAAAACAAAGAGTTAAAGTTAACTCAATCAAATGAGTCTAGCATGTTAATATAACTAAAGCACTATGTGAACCCCGCGTGCAGCTCTGGGATAACAGTTAGCAATTGCAGATGAGCCAAGAAGCAGTAACCACTTTTGGGACACGGACCTCTCCAAGTGCCAAGCGTTTTCTGAAACAGGTTATTCAAAGCTCTTCACAGTTTTCAGGCTTAGCAAAAACAGCAGGGAGGGATGCTACCTAAACTTCAACTAACACATCAGGCTGCAGTGGATTGCTAACCTATCTCAGGGGTTTCTTCCATTTTCTAAAGAACACTTCCAGCAGCAGACGCTGCTTTCCCATCAGGCTGTCCTGAGCTGTGTGATCTCCAGCACCGGAGAACCTCAGAGCTCTACCAGATGCGACCCTGAGCAACCTGGTGTAACCCTGAGCTGGCTGGCCCCCTCTGCGTGGGGGAAGGCTCCAGCCAGCCTCCAGAGCTGCATCCCGACCTGACTGATACCACAACTCTAAAAAGCTTCATCCAGACAAAATAAATAAATAAATACATCCATTTTTGTTTTAGAAAACAAAATGCAAAACACACAATTGGCCATAAATGGTGTGTTCCACCAAAGGTGTAGGTGAGAGACAAGAAGTACCAAGAGGAGGAATAAATGATACAAGAGAACAGACGAGGTTCCTAGCAGGTATTTCAGAGTGATACCCTTTAAAGAGCAGGTCTGCACTGCACACAGACCTGGCCAGACACAGGGTCTGTAGTCTGTAAATTCTTCCAGTCCCACCACCTGTGAGCTCATGTTGGCAGAGAAATGATGGAACAGAGCTGCAGTGATTGTATCTCCATCCCACAGCAATACCAGAGCAACTTAATTCGATACAGTCCTGGTTAATAAACAGAAAACAGATGAGATAAATTATCTCTATTTACTACAAATTCCATGGGGAAAAGAAAACTTTGTCAAATCTGTTTGTGTCTTTAATATTGCACTGAAGTCTCCAGTAACTACTTTGTGCACTGATCCTATGGCAGAAGAAAATTCATTCATATCTTGGCTTCCAAGAGCAACGCAAAATACTTGCTTTTCCTTCTGCTTTGTTATTTTATTCTCTTTAGAGATCATGCAGTACTGAACGCCTTTGGTAGTCCGCACGCATAAGAAACCAGTTGGATGGGTGATGTCTGTAGACTCAACTTCTGGATGAATAATTTCAAACTTTTGCACCCCAGAAATCCAGAGAAAGGCCAGTGTAGAGCCCACAACAGTTACAGCTAATAAACTTCAGGGAAAAATAAGGAAGCATTCCTTTTCCTGAAGTTTCTGCACCTGACTCCTCCAGCCTCTCCCCCTCGCCTTCCACACTACTGATCGCTCCCCCTCGTCAACCTCTCATCTTCCCTTGGCTTCTGGACGGTGTCTTAGCACACAATTCTTCTCAGTCATGACTCCAGCGTTTCAAACAAGTCAAACAATGGTGTGTCTGTTTCTGTATTTTTTCTAAACCCTTCTCTGGCATTTCTTGGCCTTACAGCGCACGTCCTTGAAGATCAGAAGCAACGCAGCACCTTCGCCTTTGTTTAAACGCCCAAGCCGTGCAGCCCCACAGCTGACTGAGCCCAGTAAAAGATGTTCCGCTGCAAAAGCACCAGTCATTTCCGTGTACGCCTTTACGAACAACCTAATGCCAGCAGACACAGATTTCAATTAAATGTTTCAAAAAAAGCACAAAGGTCACGTGGAAGGAGGTAGTGAGAAAGGAGAAATGCTTTTCTAGCAGTATGGTGGCTAAAATACAGGCAAATACAAAAACCAAAACCCCTTAACGGTGCTTTAGGAAGTGATGTATTCATGCTGCGATTTTTACTGGTTTTCTCATAGCTTTTGGGGCTATCCTTCATGTTTTGAAAACGTGCACAAACTTAGGGCTTAAGTGCTGAAGATGCTTTGGCGGAGATGAACCAATTCCAGCTCCTACCACAGCAAACGCTACACAAAGCCTACAGCAGGCCATAACAACCTGTCCAGCTGGGTAATTCACCTCCGAGATCATTTAATTGATGGATGCACAGGGCTTTCTGCATCAAACCAACAAAAGCTTCACTTGGCTTTCACGGAGGTACCCGGCACAGAGCTGTAAGTAAAACTAACAGCAGTCAATCATCATACCTCATCCTTTCCATAACGGTGAAACTCCTCCTCGCTCTGGTTTACAGTGCGGTTCCTGCGGCCTCTTTGCAGCCATGCTCACTGCCTAGAGTGACAGAGCTGCGTCTTGTCTGGGACTCCCCAGAACACTGCTGCAGAATACCCTTAATTAATTTTCCTATAATAATGTAGGAATTAATACTCCTATAATGTTTAATACACAGTGAAAAAGTTGCTTAAGGAGCTTCCGTGAAGAAGACATTCAAGGGTGTTGCTCTAATAATAGATGGTATGAAAAACTGGAAACCCAAAATACTCTGTGAAATTAATCTTACATTAACAATTCTTTAAAAGAAATCCACTTTGTCAAAAAATGGATTGTGTTACACAAATATAAATCAAGTTCCCACAAAGAGAAATCATTTGCTTCTGAAGTGACATTTGTCAACTAACTGAATAAGTACTTTGACATTTGTAGAAACTGAATCTGCTAAAGCTACACACTACCGCTTAACATCATTTTTCCTTTTATATAAGAGAGTCACAATTTGAGCATAAAAATTGCTCTTATTAGGCAGCGAATGTCAAGTCTCATTGCTAAATTTACTGTAGTGATTCAGCACAGAAACAAGTATTGCCCTTTTGGCTTTCAGCACTTCAGCATCTTCCATTAAAGTGCCCCCTCCGTGCCCACATTAACTCTCCTACGATGGTATTGCTTAGGCCAACAAAGGGGCATTTCATCCGCATCACTAGACAACGCTGAATTCCCTCTAGCACTGATACAAAGTCACCGAACTGCAACGTCCGTCTTATAACCAGCCCATACAGCCTCACAGAAGCGGTAATTAAGCAAGCCCAGACTCAGGCACACGCCTTGGCAGGCCATCCATCTACCCAAAAACCAACCAAAGCCACCCCTGCCTGTCTGGGCAGGATGTCCGCATCAGGAGGCTGGGGCAGGTGGGGACCACGGGCTCTACAAGGAAAGCCACGCATCCGGCAGCCCCGCTCAAGAGCTGCAAGGCTGGGACCAAGATGACTGAAGGGCAATTTGCTTATGACATTTGCAAACATCTCGAACCAGCAATTACAAATGTCATCTGAAGACATGGCGTACAGCACTGATGCCTCAAAGAGTCCCCTGAACAGAAATATTACCCCCTAATTTCAAGGGATAAAATAATTCAGAAGCGATAGCCAAGGACCAGTCCTCCAACAGGATAATTCACATTGCCTGGACAACTTCCACGTGCGGTTTCCAAAGCACCAGCAACTCCAGCAAAGGCAGGCTGATGTCCTGAAGCTAAGGAGCTGACTGATCTTGGGAGAGCAGCAGACTCTGTCAGGGCTGGGGGACAGGGAGGAAAGAAATCCATGGAGGTAAGAAATCCATGGAGGTTTGCCTGAGAGAGACCAAAATCCCAGGCAGGTTTAATGTTGATGAAGACCAGATGACAAATAACAATATTAACCACAACAGAGAAACTGAAAGACAAAAACAATCTCAGATCACTAAATATTCCAAACAGTGTTAAACCATCACCGAATTCCTCACATAACTGCCCAAATTTCATTGCTGGAGGACAATGTGAACGACTCTTCAACACATTCACAAAACCTCCAATGTTTGCCTAAATGTTTAAACAATTTAGAAGCTCACACACAAACGAGTGCCCGTTTAGAGACAAAAATCAAAGCCACACATTTTTCCAGATGCTCTACTGGATTGCTCAAGCTGTAATGGCACACTTATAAGAAACTATAATAAAAAAGACGAAATGCTCATGCAATACAGCATGAACACAGCCATGCAGCCATTAATATTGTTCTCCCAAAGAAAAACGCTTCACTAAACAGCCTGAAAGGACAGCTGACATGCATCTTCCCCTGTTTTCAAGAAATATAGCTGTACATAAAACTGATATGATTACTTGCTAAATCTAATAAGTTTCTTTTTCTTTGATGGTTGTTTGCTCCTTAATGTGCTTTAAACGCATAATAAAAATATAATGAAAAACATACATTTATTCTATGTGGCAGCTACTGCATATTCCATAAAAAAGTAATCTTGTGAAGTTTAATTTTACAGTGTTTCTCAAACGTATTTCTACTCACTCACTATATGCAGAGGGTATCTGCAAAGGAATTTAATACTGAACAGAACACTTTTCTTCACCGACATGAATGGCAAGTTTTCTCCTTACAGTCATTGTCTTCTCCTTTCTGTAAGCCTAGAAGAGGAAAAGCAAACGGATTTAAGGTTTCCAAAGAGTCTCATTAAAATGTAAAGTCCAAGTATCTGCATCATTTTTTTTCATGATTGCTTTAGGACTGTTGTGGGATTTTTTTTCTGTCTGGGCATTTGTCTTCCATAACATTTTAATGTCCTTGAGAAAACTCTAAACTGAGCTTAACTCACTGTCACTGGTGATACGGGTGCATCTGTTTCGCACCAACGGAACGCAGATTTGAGCACTGATGAATTAAAGACCACTTACTTTTCAAAAGGCATTTGTCAGGAGAAACACGGGCAAATAAAAACTATTGGCAGAAGGCAGATAGTCCAGAAAAACCTTTTGGGACAGTCTCCCTCGTTTCCCCTTGCAGCGCAATTTACTACCAAAAGATCATACTTGCAGTCAACGGTCAAACAATCCACTATATTTAAAATAATCTTACATTACACACGTGTGTTTTACGTGTCCCACCATTCATTCAAAGCCAGAAAAACCTACAAAATTCCTCATGGCGTCAATCCAAACAAGAGCTTCGGGAGACGACAAGTAGCAAGGACCTGCAGATGCCACAACCTGTTCCATTACCAGGGTCAGCATGCGCCCCAGTTCGTTGGTTAGGCAGGATGAGTTGTCCTTCCGTTACGGTCACTTCAACTGGCCTCCATCTGAATTGATTTCATCAAGCTACTCATCCTTTTCACTAGAGCTGGGCAGAAAATCACTTAATTGTGGTGCCAGAAATCCCATGCCCCTAATTAACGAGGACTGTATCTACTCTTCACACGAGAACGCCCACGTGTAAGACAGCGTGGTGGATCCGGGCGCTCCCAGTACATCCCATGCTTTCCAGGAACATCGGATGAGCTACACAGCACCCACACACAGCGGCTGCGATGAGGCGGAGGGGAAGAGGCATCTCGTCACGCACAAGCACGATCCCGGTGGTAAAACACACCCTGCACAGCTTCACCTGCTGCAGAGGAACCGGAGGGAAGAGGATGTCAGACTCCACAGACGCAATGCAGCGGCAGGACTGAACCCTGCCAGGCCTCAGCAATGTCTGTTCAGTGTCAAAAATCCCAAATAAGGAAGCATTTGTGCATCAGAAGAAATAGGAACCTGAAACAAGAACAGATCTGACTGGAAAGCCGTTGAACCAAACCAGTCTACGGCACCTGCAGCCGTACAGCACCCACCTACCCAGGGCAGTGCCAGGAGCTGGACACAGACACAATTCATTCTCTGTGTTCAGACAAGCAGGGTGAACATCCTCAACAACATAAGCACTAACCTCCAGACTCTGAGAGTTAAACCAAAACTTAATCATTTCAGCCCTCGTACGTGTATGTCAGAAACAGCGATAGGAAAAAATGAAAAACTGTGGGATTGCATACAGAAGAAGCAGATGCACCCAGGCATTCTGTGACACAGAAGGAACTCTCCCTCCACCACTGACCATTTTTAGGACCACTAGACTAAGTTCTGACCTTGTTAGTACTGAAAGGGTCAGTGACCATTCTCTAACAGGGACCAAAAAGTCTCCTTCTGAAATTATACCTTGAATCCCTGCCTCAAAGATCTGCACAGAGTTGTTCTGCAAAGCATCTCACCTGTTCAGCTGCTAACCCTGGGGTTTCCAAGCCCTTCCCCTGCACCGCATCCAGAACTACGCCGTTTTACCACAAGTTGTACGCAGTACCATTCAGCGACTTTAGAGCCCATTACACTCTGTCACCATAAAAATGCCACTGTATAACACACTCCGGCAGGATGCTTTACTGTTTACGACAGATGGCAGAACTAAATATGCTTTAAAATGGTTAAAATTGGGAAAAATCTTCCTCTCTGGCCATCACACAATCTATTCTCTTGGGTTAGTGTGCAGATAAAGCAGCAGCTCTAAAATGAGGCATCTGTTGAAAGGCAAGCTTTTCCCAAAGTGCTGCACATCACTCCACGACAGTTAACGTGCTGCTGCGGCTCGGCAGGGCTGTCCTCGCCAGGCAGCACCCAAAGTGGGAGGTTTGCAGCAGGACCAGTCTGTCCAAAGCAGGGCTCCAACAACAAGTTGCGGTGATGGTGCCCGGCAGCCTGCATCTCCTGCCCTCCCTGGCTAATCAGCCGTAAGCTGGACCAGTCCGCAGCACACAAGGATTGCTGTACACGGATTAATTTCACTTTTTTGTTCTAAAACACTGTCAATCCTGAGATCAGCAGGCTTATGTATTTTATAGACTCCCTTAGACACCGAGGATGCACTTACTACCGCTTAAATAGTAACTATATAGGGTAGTTATGTTTTTTTCTCATTTCAAGTATGAAGAACAAGAAGAACATCTCAGGCTCGAACGGGTACCTGGGTCTGGACTCAGCAGCCTGCTGCTACCCTCGAGCAGTCACACCCGTAAGACTCAGAGCATGGTTCTGAAAGCGTCCACAATCCGGACCTGCTCTGCGACCCGGCTGGCTCAGACAGCCAGAGGCAGGCTCCCGGCCCTGCCTGCAGCCGGCAGCGGAGCCTGGCACGCACCAGGAGGTGGCCCAGGGCTGCACCTGAAGGCTTCTGTCTCTACAAACAGCATACCTGGTTCTGAAGACGGCCTCGGAGATCCCCGCAGGAATCACACACAGCAGGATTAACCCCAGGGCTTAAGGCTAGGCGTATGCTTAAGCACTTTGATGAGTCATGTCTTGAATTCAATTTATTGCATTTATTTGGGTACTGGTGACTTGATAATCCTACAGTGCTGCTTTTGCTGTGTATTCGTCCTCCATCCTTACCCTAAATAGGAAATGCAAGAGCCATTTGCTCATCTGAGCAATATTGACATGTCAAATTTGTTCAAACAACAAGGATCAATAGCATGCAAAACTCCAGAGACCTGCCAGGACACGGAAAAATACAATAAAGATCAAGGTGACAGCAGGTTTTAATTATGCGAGAGGAGAAGGTATGTTCTGTAAGGTCTGTGCAATTGGAGACTATAATCAAAATGTCATCAGCCTGCCTCTTGTATTTTCAATCTCTTAGGAAAATGACTAAAACTGGTATAACATTTTCAGATGAATTTTGATGCTTCCATCAGAAAGCTTGACATTTGGCTAATGTCAGACATCACCTACATTGTCATTTGAGTTCTCTCTCCCCCCTCGGGTGTCACTTCACTAATGGCCTAGAGGTGGTAATGAGATGCAGTGAGCAGATTAAGGACAGAACGTTGGAAAATGAAGCAATATGTGCTTTGACATTAGCATGCCGCTCGTGGAACTATTCCGAAGTGTAGGTTATTGGCCAAGCCATACAACACAGGTATTTACAAACTAAGTGTAAACATTTTTGTCATTTATCCAATTAGATGATGCTAATTTGCTTCAACTACTTCAAGAATTTGCATCAGAACACAAGACATCTCTGAGGAACACCACAAAGTCTCTGAAGTTTTACAGTTATATCACTGTCTCTGATGTAGGGAGACACGGATTCTGCTCTCCCTTTCACGTGAAAGAGCGTGCAAATCACAAAGTTTCTGTGCTCTCATCCTACATACTCCCAGTATACAATTAGCCCCCTTCCTTCCTTTGAATCTCTTGGAAGTTTGAGATCAAATAACATGCCAAAAACTGTATGAAAAATTTTATCTGTCTCCTTCCATCAGAAATCTCATGCTACATGAGGAAGGAATAACTCCCATCTTCTTAGCAAAAACGCCATAGAAATACGTGTCAGGAATTATTTAAGACTCTTGTAAGGAAACCTGGTAAAATATGCAAGTGGCATTGTGGAATCACAGAAAGGTAAAGCTGAAAAGGACCTCAGGAGAACACGTGGGCAGCACTGCTTTGGATGTTCCCGAGATCACCGCAGGGAATTTTGGCTCAGACCTGCCCCGCGCAGTGCAGCAGCATCCCTCCACAGCCGCGGGGCTCGGCTCCAGCGGGTGCCGCGGGCTCTCGGCACAGCAAGCCTATCCCAGACACCATTAGAAAAGCACCCTGCGACTGAAGTCATCGCGGAGAGCGTGCTGAAGCAAGGCGGGAGGGCCCCACGGGAGCACATCAAACCAAACGCTGCTCCCCTGTACAACGACCCCGCTAGGAACTGCAAGCCCGTTCAGAGCACTACATCCAAAGTAGCTCCTCCTGGGGACCAATTTAGAAGACCCCAAAACAAAAGAAGAGAGACGAGTGAAACACCATTTACCACCTGCAACGTACCGCTGATCCTCAGTCACGGCAGAAGCCAGAATGGCACCTACTTTCTTTTGTTCTTCAGTCAGTGCAGCCTTACGGAGGGAGTTTCAGCTTGTTCACATCAGCTCCACGCTGTTCCCCAACGCCTTCCACCCGTGCCCAGCCACACCGTTACGCACTTTTTTCCCCTTCATTGAATACCTAGGATGTGTTACAATTCCTTCAGACCCACCGCTGCTAACAGCGCCTCGACTATTAATACGGAAGCTCTGCACTCCTGACGGAGACTGTTCCACACCGCTTCTCCAAGAGGCACGAACACTGCAGCAGCACGCTGTAATATTAGACACTACATCACAAACAGGAGTATTATGATTATTTCCACTGAAAACAGAACCACTCCTAACTACTCTTTAGTGGTATTTTTTTAAATGCACCAAGCTTCTTCACGTCAGTAAAGATTATTGCACTATAATTTTAAAACAAAATGTGGCTATCTTACAACAATAAGATCTCTGCCTGGGGCATTTCAAGCACTAGGAATGAGAACCCCAGTATCTGTGACTTTTTCCCACTTCTTGCTCTTTTTTCCAGGCTCACCTGTAAGCCAGGATAGTGGCAGGAAAAATTTTGCTGCTTGCTATGGTCATCATTCAAATCACACAGTATCTTGCCTTTGTCCTCTGGCTTTCTAAGCAGAAGCACAGATCGTACTTCCAAATCACCGATTCCCTCATACAGAATATAAAGTGCTGAGAAATTCACTTCCCTCTTCCTCTGGAAAGCATGTTACGAGAAATCCCACATCACCCCTAGTTTTACACGCAGCCCAAATGAACCTCCAGGGAAGCCCTGCAGTTAAGCACCGCAGAAGATGACAGACATACAGTTTAAGTGGGAACAAAAACTACAGAGCACTTTGTTCTGGCTCTCGCTTTGCTGACACAAGTTTATTACTCTGCATGATGTAGTTGTTTGGAAAAGGTGCGCATCTAGGATGAAATTCACAACTGTGAAAAATACTCTGCAATATCTGCCAGCGCTAACGCTAGGCAGCAATAGGAACTCTGCAGAGATGTTGGCAAAGCATTGACCAGGTACCGCCCAGAAAACCACAGACACAACCCTCACTGAGCGCACACTTCTTCAGCCAAACTCGCCACATAAGCATCAGCAGACTTTGCCTCTCTTTCTTCCCTTACGGGATAACAAAGACTTACTGAAAGCTCAATCTTATAACCTTGATTTGGGTTGAGAAAAGCGAACGGGCACATACCGCCATCACAAAAAGTCAGAATCTGTTGTGGCTTCAAAGCGTCTTTCGCAAATCTGACAAAAGAAGTGACGAAGAGTACCACGGCATCCCCTGTCACGCCGTGCGTTTGCAGTCAGTTACACACCCAGCCCCGTCAGTTACACTAACAAGACAGAAACTGTCGTTGAAATTACCTCAGTCAAGTAAAATCCAAACCTCAGAAGCTGATAAAATAAGGAGAGATGTTTGCTCTAGACCTCTTCTGGGTATTGCTGTGAAAAGCAACAGCAGTTACTGTGAGATATCTCAAAGCTGATGGTGAAATTCCTTATCTTCTAACCTACATCTTTTAGATCTCCCAGGCCCTCATTTCACAGTATCTTACATAATGCTGATAACATTGACTGAACAAAGCTGGTCAGGATACACAGGGCCAAACAGGCTACAGAGAGATGAACCAGACTCTGCCATCACTTGCTTAACCATCACCCCTGGAAATCCACATTTGGCTTCTAATTTAGGCCTCTACAGCAGGAATATCTTTTGAATGCTAGAGGGCTACAGTGAGCCAAGGCTATCCATCTCTGGTGCATGCACCACTTTCTTACTACATCGCTACTTTCCTGGTGAGAAAAAAAAAGAAAAAACATTTCAAAGAGCATCCCAGAAATACCTGAACAGATACCTTAAGGCCAGGAGGGGGATCGATGGGAGCGTTCCGAGCCCCACAGCGTGGACGCGCAGGCTGGGGCCGCGCTGGCTGCCCACAGGCTCGGTGGCCGCAGGGCTGCCCAGCCACAGCGCTGCCGGAGGGACCGCTCTGCTCTTCCCCTCAGCTCTCCAAAAAACACGTGCAAGGTCGCGCAGACGAGACTTTCACCATTTACTCTTCCCAGGCAAAGCCTCTTCATATTTTTATAGCGGATAAACAATTTGAGGGATTTGCATACAGAGCTTTACAAATAAAAATATGCCTTGTATTTACTTTGTTCTTCTCCCATTGGCATAAAATAATAACTGCATTTCAGCAGACGGGGAAAGGACACAGTACGAAGGTGGCAATTTTCTCCCCCGGCCCGTCCGGGGCCAAGGCACAGCCTGAGCCCCCACCGCCCCAGCACCCCGGAGCGGCTCTGCACCCCCAGCCCGGGCAGGGAGCACCCCCAGCCCACCCGCCCCACGCCATCCCCTAACGAGCGGGTCCGGAGCACGGAAGCCCACCAGGAAAAGCGGGGTTCAATGCCTTTGCTCGAGGGCTGCTGCCCCGCAGGAGTCAGCCCACCAGCCCCTCTCCACCCTTTCCGGACGGGGCTTACGGGTGAGGAAAGGCCGGGGGGCCAGGGCCGCGGGACCCCCAGCCGCGACGCGCTGCTCCCGGAGACCGCAGCCAAACGTACCGGTAGCGATGGGCTCCGCTCCTCCGCGCCCGGCCCGGCCCGGGCCGCGTCCTCTCCGCGAGGGGCCGGGGCAGCCGGATGCCGCCGCAGGGCGAGGTCCGCAGTGGGGACGGGACGGGACGGGACGGGACGGGACGGGAGCTGCCTCAGAGCCCGCGGAGAGGGGAGAGCGGGCGGCTGTCGGCGGGGGCTCCGGGAGAGCCCCCTGAAAGGGGCAGCGGCGGAAGTTGGGCGGGGAGGGAGCCACCCCCGCCCCACCCCGCTCTGCTGGGCACGGCTGAAAAGGGCCTCGCCGAGCTCTTCCCGGGGCACTTCGGTGGGGTTGGGGCGGCTCGGCGTGGAGGGGTGGGCGAGCTCCTGCCACGGGGGTCGGTGTGGAGGGGGAACACGGGGCACAAGACGTGTTTATTTCGCAGGTCGAGGCCGTGCCCGGGCCGGGGCTGGTTTGCCGGGGTAGCAGATGCCACCTGGGACCGCGTCACTCAAAATACCGAATACAGCACCCGCCCGGCGCAGTGCCGGTGCTGCGGGAGCAGGGGGGCGCGCTGGCCCTGGCAGGGGTCTCTGTTGTGCTCAATATTTCCAGCAAAATGAGCCGTACCGCAGCAGCGTTTTGCTACATCACACAGTCACTCACATTGCAGCTGCCGTTCTGAGACGCAGCGTGCTTTTCTCTTTTGTAAATGTCGGACTTTATACTGTTACAATCTCGTTTTACCTTCAAACATGTAATAGAAGTATTTCTGATCCTTCAGAGACACGAGGCACTGGCAGACCAGTAAAACCCCTCTTTTTTTTACAGGGTCATTCTGTAAAATCACTGCCCCTGGTGTTCTCTGGAGAAAAGGCGGGTGCCCGCCTTCCCCGTGCCTCGCACCTGAGGAGTGTTTGGAGAGCAGGCAGGTAGAACGGTTCCGAGAGTTAAATGAAGGCATGTGAGTCCCTGGTTGAAAGAAAGAAAAGAAAAAAATTGAAATAAGCTGTTCTAACTGCAAATACAGAACATTTTTTTTAAAGTACTGCAAGAAATCTGGTTTATTAATAGGTAATGCTTAATTCCTTTGCGTTTGCTCCGCACAGAACAACTTGAAGCTAGATTATCCAGGAATACAACAAATGATAAGGTTTATTGTTTTAACTCTTCTAATGTCATAGTAGCCAGAGCATGAAGCACTTTTCCCAGGGTGTGAGGGGTAATTTACAAGCACACAGGACAATTTGAGGCTCTGGGGTTTAGATCACCAGTTCCTCTGAGGTGGCAGTGTCAAGCAGAAGGTTCGTACCTCAAACATTACCATTTTAAGTGAAATATCAAAAATGAGCAAGGGAAAATAAAAGAATGAATTAGTCATCTGGGGAGTTAGATCTGAGATCTCCAAAGCCTGCCAGCACTTCCCTAGCAGGGTGGGAAGTTTCTTTCTGCTGCATGCCTCTCTGCGTGGGATGATTTGTCATCATGAACTCAGGGCGGCTCATTAAGCCTCAGGTAAACACAGATCTTAATATATTTGTATTATAGAATGGTCTTGCAGGCTGTACCACTACGCCAGCGTGCAAGTGAGCTACTGTGCTGGTACAGGGGAGTCTCCAAAGTGAGAGAACCATGGATAGTCACCTAATCTTGAGGAAGAAACTGGTATGCTGTGGTACGTACGGTGTTTGGGAAGAATCTGTGAGTATATGAAAATAACAGAGCAATGTTTGACAGTTCATATGCTCTTTATTGTCAACACGCATTGCAGAGACAAGTTATGCCAGGTTTTCCTTGATTTGTATATCTACGTTACATTTCATGCATATATTTTTGAATGTTAGAGAACTAAAAATAAATTAATGGATTTAGTAAAGCAGAGCAGGCATTCTCAGCTTGTTCCTTGGGATCTGAGCCAGGGTTTTCCAGAAGTGAAAGAAAGACTACGGGGAATTTGGAGTTCAGGAAGCTTCTTTTCAAAGACAACATTCTTTTGTCCATTCCCTGTAGGGCTCACTTGTGTCACATTTTGTGCTCATTAAAACAGAATTTGAATTGATAAATACAGGGTCTGAATTCTGGCTGAATGCAAAGACTGACTCTTGAATTAATCAAGTTTCATATTCAGCATCTAAGTAAAGGAGGGAAGTGTCTTGAAATATGTTGCTCTCAGTACATAAGGGATTCAGAGGAGGACAAGAATGTTAAAAAGAAGAATCTGACAGGTTTGAAATTTCCATCTAAGTGAGAACTCCACAGGCAGCTTTTTGATATAAACAGTAACCGCAGACAATCAGCTCTGGGTTCAAAAGTGATACAGCGAGGCATTTCAGCATCATCACTGCTGTTGTTACTAAAATCGTTAGGCACCTGCCTGGCACAAACATCTGCAAAGGACAAAAAAGGGAAACAGGCATGAGAAGGGCTGCAGTACAGCGTGTAACAAGTGATCAAGTGACATTTCTTGGGCCCTGAACAACTCCTAGGAAGTTCTCCAGAAATACTATCATTTCTTCAGGATTTCCTCTGTTTCATACTGGATATGACATTATGTGCTACATTGCATGTGTGTGGAATGGTAATCAAACTCCAGCGTATCCTGAATGTAGTACGAACTCACACACTAGTGATCATCAGTATAAGAAAACTAAAAACTATTCCATAAATTAGCAACTCATCTAGGTAATGGGTCTGTCTTCTCTTTATTTTTGTGAAGCCAGTTGGCACTGAAAAATCTAAAGACTAGGAACTCTTAAGTAGTAGGAAAGTCATGAAAATATTTGTAGAAGAGTGGAAAGATTGTATTTTTCTGTGGAAGAAGCATTTGCTGTTTGATTCGTGCATAATATAATCCTTGAAGGCAGCACTGTAAGCACAACTCGGGTCTTACACGAAGGAACTGAACCAGCATGGTGGAGAGGCACTTCATTTTCCACGCCAGTCCCTTTTATCCCTTCCTTCCGAGACTGCCAGCGAGAGGTAATTGGTGGCAACTGTGACAGTAACCGCTCTAGCGTAGGAGGTGTCTTCCAGGCACTCCACAAACGCCGTCCATCCATTATTTTGCATAGGCTGCCTGGGAGAAGATGGATGATAGTGCTCGCTCAGTGCTGAGGTGGGTCGGAGTGAAACAGTGACCCGCAGGTGAAGCGCTGTGTCTTTTATCACCTATTGACTCAAATAAAGAGTAACTTCTGCAGAAAGAGTATTACTGGTATTGGTTCCAATGTTTATTTCAATACCTGTCTCCCTGCCTCTGGAGAAGAATGGGCAGTTATCACGAGCAGTACGGTTGCAAAGCAATAAATAAATAAATAAATGCCGAGTTGTCTGCGGCAAATAAAGTAATTTCATCATCTTTTACAGCCTGATACCTGTGAACTTGTCAGATCGTGCTGCTAACATGCTCTGCTTGTGCTGAAGACCTGCCTGGGTACTGGACTCCAGAGTTTTGAGGAAGTAACAGAGCTGCATGTGAAAAGCCTCGTGTCATCCAAACCCGATCCTACCCTCGCAGCGTGTCTGCCACCAGCTGTAATAAGCACTGAACGGAATGTAAACTCATTATCCCCCATCTGAGTCGGAATTACAAAGAACAGAAAATGTGAATTAAATAACTGGATAATTTATTGAGATCATTAAAATTAAAATTAATTTAATAATTAAAGTTTATTTTTCTTTCACACCCAGGCCTCGTCAGAAAAACACACCATCTGCACCATTGAGAGGAGAACATTCCCTTTGTTTTCCAAACACACAACCTGCCGAGCATGAGAATTCAAACGCCCTTAGTACAAGGGGTTTCTGGATGGTTGTGGTGAAGTGTGAGATGTATTTATTCATGTCTTTGCCACACAAGAGTGAAACAAATAAGCCATTGTTACTGAGAGAGCCACAGACCATCCAGGCGCATAAAGAGACGTCGATAGTTCTGGATAATACAAATGACAGGAGAGTTTGGATGTGACAGCTCAATGTTCCTACTAGGTTATAACATAAAGTGCTAAGCTATTAAAATAGGTGATTTGTGTAGAATTTCTAGCAGTGCTTCCTAAACTCAGATGTATGGGGGTTTGCATCTATGGTAGAGGGACAAGGGTTTGTCTTCTAGGACTTCCTAATTTTTTGTAGTTTTCTATCATTCAAAGCACTGTAAAAGGTAGGATGCCTTTTCTTGTGTACACCGTTCGAAACCCTGTCTGTCATTAGGGAAATTCATACTGCTCTCCGTGTGTAGCCAGATGGAGTCACAGAAAGCATTTCGCAGATCTAGAAACCAGATGTATTGGGAGTATCTGGAGAGAGTTCTTTGTGCAGGGACGGAGAGAGAACCCGAGCTGTTCAATCCAGATTTATTTTGTCTTACTGTTATGGAACTCCTAATAGCACTCAGTATGTGGCAGGATGTAGTGGTCAGTACTGCAGAAAATGCTCTGGAGTGTATTATCTCTTGGACAAAATGCCAGATCCGCTGCCTTCAACAAGAAGGGAGGATTTTCATTGGTTTCAGATAAGCTAGAAACTCACTGGGTGCGTAAGGAATTGTGACATCTTATGTTGGTTTTGTTCTTGCAATCTGGTAATTTATCTGTGAAATGTGTCTGGCATTGGCCATTAATAAAACAAAAAATAACATGCTGCACAGGCTGCATCGTCGGGTGGTTCACTGGACTGGGAGCCAGGACGTGCAGGCTCTGTGACTGCAGATGATAACAACAGCCTGAAGGGACGCTGCAGGGTTTTTTGGGTGCGATCGGACCCCTTGCACGCAGGAGAGCATGGCGCAGGGCTGCCGGAGCAGCGTCCTGCTCTTGGGTGGATTTACCCTGCACTGCTAGTGAAAGTGGTGTAGCCAAATAATGAAGACTGCCCTGTGCTGAGTTCCTCCCTCTAGTTGCGAATGCATCTTTTATCAAATAGTTACACCTTTTCACAGTTAAAACCAGTAAAAACTTGAAGATTTTTTTGTGCTGGAGGCAAGGAAGCATCCAGTAGATAACGGAACCACTCATGTTCTTCACCTTTCAGAAGGGAGAAAAAAAATTCCCTTAATTAAATCACCAGGTTTACTGCATGGACATCATTAGCAAAAGCAGATTCCTTGCTATCACTTAGGCAAATTTGCTCTTTCTAGCAGGATCCCCTACAATATTGCTTCTGTAATTGCGTTGCAATGCAGTGGGGTTTTTTGATTTTGATTTTTAATATAAAGGTAGAAGAACCTTAGATTTTTAAAATTGGATTTACAATTCAATGTTGTACTTGACGCAAACAGGAAATCTTATGGGAAGAGGATAATGGCTTCATGCTTCTGTGTGAAATGTCTGCATGCATGATGCATAAAGGCCGTTAGTCTACTCAAATCTCTTGGAGACTCATTTCTCCAGAACAAGCTTTCAGACTTTTTTCCCCTGGACACACGTGTACTTCCCAGCCATCAGGGTCACAGTCTCTACTTATGAAGTCCTTAACAGAAAAAAAGTAAGTCCTTCAAGAGAGGGGGGTTATATAACCGTATATCTATAATTAAACTGAGCTGTGACACCAGTAATCATGCCGCACGAAACCAGAGCTGAAACGATCAACTATGCAAGAAAAGCATGGCTCAGGGGATGGGATGGCATTTGGAACTTCTGCGTCTCTGGCTGAAGTGTGGCTCAAGTCAGAAGCAGCTAAAGGTTATTTTTATCTCAGGATTATTCAGTGGATCTTTGGAAATAAATACTTTGTCCAAATCTCATTGCGGTCAGTAAGAGCTTTTCCATTTACTTTGTGTGTCTTTGAGTGAAGCTGCTGGTAGCCAGACTCTGCAGCTCCGTATATCCCACACCAATCATCTCATTTACTGGCAGTTACAGCAGAAGGGGTGCGAGGCTGCCCCCCTCACCAGCAGAATTACCTGTACCACACAGCTCATGTGTATTATGAGGTACTGAAAGTTAATATGTGGACCACTTTCATGCTTGTTCCGTGAATAGATGCTTCAGACTATGAACAGTCCCCAAACAAAGCTACGGCCCGTCCCTGTGTTCACCAAATAGAATCATAGAATCATACCAAATACCCATTTAATATCTGCGTGCTCTGCACTTTGCAGAGTTGGGATTCTAAACAGGTGGGTCCTGCAATGGGAAGGGAAATGTCGTCTCTGGGAACCCTGACAGTTGTGTGGACCACAGCTGGATCTCTTTGGTTTTGAGACCTCTTCATTATCCTAATCTTTAATTAAACTTGCAAGAGGCAAAGCAGAACTGGCATGCTAGACGAAGGCAGAAGGACAATAGTGTTTGGCAAGAGGTTAGTGAGGCAGGATGGGAGTATATGGTCTGCTCCACCGTGGAGGTACCTGCTGTAACGGCATTTGCAAGGAGAGAGGTGTTACGAGTCAAGCGGCATCTAACACAATCTCACCAGACGAGCCTGTTCATTATATTTTATCTCATTAGCTTTTTTTCTTCCAAAAGCTGAATAAATGCAGTGTATACAGAGAAAGAATGACTTATTTTAATTGATTTTCACATAAAAAGTATCTCTGCAAACTTACAGGAAATAAATGGAAATCTTCTTATTGATGCTGAAAGGCTCTGGGCCAGGCCCTGAAATACACTCATCAGTGCAGCCTCTTTATTTTGGCAATGATAGGTCAAGAACTTAAAGTACTCCGATATATCCTACCAATAAAATTAACTTGTTACTTCATTCGCACGAGGCCACCTGATCCCGGAATGCAGCTCTGCTCTTTACTGGAATGAAGATGAAAAGGGTGGTTTTGGTCCTGCTGCTGATGCAGAAACCAAGAGTCTCGTGTTTGCTGTTAGCGAGCAGGAGATGGCTGCCCAAGCCCTGTGTGTTTCTGGATTGAGCTGTTTTTCCCCGGCAGCCAGCTCCTCGTGATGTCGGTCAGGACATTCACCCAGGAGTGAATTACAAGGGTGCAGGATCTGTGTACTGCTGTCCCTCCTCTGCAGCAACAGCTGCTTCTAGATGAAAGCACTGGATAAGCTAAATTTCATCTGGATGACAGAATAAACCTGAATCATTTCTGGGTCCGAACATCAAAGGGTCAAGTTGCTAAAATCCTCCCCCAGCTCTGAGAGCTATGGCAGCTAATTGCTTCCATGGAGGCAAATAAAATTCCCTCCGTCTTCGCCGTACTCGGGCACAGAAAATTGCTGCTCACCCAGCTGCGAATATCTGACAGGCAGGCAGAGAGCACCTCGGGGACAGACGGTTTTAAAGCAAAGTGTAGCTCTGTATCCGTGGCGTGTTCATGAGAAAATTCACAATGTGCTGACAATCCACATCTCCCAGTAGCAGCACGTAGCCCAGATAACGTAAAAGCCCCAAATAAAAGCAGTGGACGCAGTGCTGCAGGTGGGGTCTCACCAGGGCAGAACAGAGGGACAGAACTTGTTTGGATGTCCTGGGGCCGTGTTTTATCAATTTGCCGTACCCTTGAGCGTGCAGCAGGATATCAGTATGGGCATGCTTTCACTGTGACGGCTAATTCCCCAGCTCTGGCCTGGCTGTGGTGTGTAAGAGCAGACACAGACCCCAGCGCTGAGCGGTCACCGCTCACTGCCGTGCAGGAGCTGGCTCTGATCTTCCTGTTGACCCCTTAACGCTTCTCACAGCAGTCAGAACCTGTTCATGGAGAGAGATGTCTCTTGTCAGGAGTTAATTATTAATAGATAAATTCAATAAAGAGCTTTAATAAAATATAAGATTAACTCAGTTCAGGTATTGCAAACATAGATGTCATCTCTACGTTGGTCTCCCTGGCTCTTTAAGCATCTCTTGTGCCTGCTGCTGTGTATCTGAACTATCCATCCTATCTTTGCCCCTGCATTCCTCTTCCTGTTATCTGGACATTAACTTTTGTTAAAAGTCGCAGCTCAGGGGAGACTAACACTTTGCTATATCCCTGCTTTTACACTTGTAGGATTGTGCTTAATGTTGGGTTTTGCTGTTTGTGTAAAGAGCTGCCTGACATCCAGCACATGCAGCAGGTGGATTATAAGTAAACATCCCGGAGGTGAACCCACCGGAATTCTGTGGTATCATGGCGAACCCTTCCTCTAACCCTTTGCCTCAGGGACGTGGGAACTGGGAATCTCCTGGTTGTTTCTGCAGCGCTAATCCTAGGCTGCTGGGGAGGGTTTGTCCCTATGGCTGGCGTGACCATTGCAGTTACATTTTTGTTCTCCATAGCACAAACAGCTTCTTTTGGTTTCAATTTGGATTTTTTTTTTTTACTTTAAAAGTAGCATGTAATTAATCACGGATAGTCATGAGTTGCTGACTTTTATCAAGACACTAGATTTATTTTGTTGCTTCCTTAAAAGCAAACAGTCTTTATACTTCATTACAGAAAAGGCTTATGCAATAAAATATGTAAAATTACTATATAAATCTGTAAAATCAATAATATATGTGCGCATGTTTTGACATTGCCAGCTAACGGCTTGAGCTAATTTCTGCTGAAGTTCGTGGACACCTCACCCACTGCAATCAACAGAATTACTGCAGCCTTTTGCTGGACCAAGTGCAAACCCAGTTCTGCAATGTGTGGTAACTCCTGCGTATCAGGAATATCACAAACTGGTGTAAAAGTGAAGCAATTGCAGTGAAACCGCTCTCACTCCTGGCGTGTGAGGCGTAGGGCGGGAAGGGGTGCAGGTCTGCTCCAGCCGGAGCTCTGCTCTGAGAAGGTTTATCCCATCTCTCCTGTCTTCTGTTCCTCAGGGACAGAGGTTGTTCCCTAAGGAGTGAACAAGAAATATGTAATGAATCGCCCAGGCTCCCTCATGGGATATTTTTTTGTTACTATCTAAGGAGACGTCTCTGTATGATGTTGTTAGTCAAATTTTCCATTTTCGGAGCCAAACCTTTCAGTACTTTCTCAATCAACATCCCAATTGATCTGTCGCTACTCATTTTAACTGAGTAGATACAATAGGACCAAGGCCAAGTTTAAAATATGAATAAAAGCTCTTCAGAGGACGAGCTATTATGTGACACACTGCTGCCCAGGTTTTACTGCAGAAATGCTCTTGCTGCTTGGCAAACCTGCTTTCCGGGTATGGCTGGCGCAATCACGTGGAGAGCGCAGCAGTTCTCTGGGGTGCCCGCTTTGCCAAACATGCCCCCCGAGTGCTTTACCGAGGGGGAAGAGGAGACTGGAGGCCCCCCAGCCTCAGGCTGACGGGCTGCCCGTTCCCACGGGGATGCAGCAGCGCAGGCGCCCAGTACCTCAGGGCTGCGTCCAATCTTCCCATTGAATCACCGCTTCCTTGGATTCCAGGTTGTTTGGTACCAGCCTTGGCAGTTTTCTAGCCTTCTCCATGTTCTATGATTCCCTCAAAAATTAGGGCAGTGCAGGCTCACGCAAGTTCTCCTCCAGAAAACGTGATTTGAGACCTGTGGCATGACAGGGCAATGTAATACCTTAACCTCACCACAGGGCTGTCCCTTCTCTTCTTCCACCTCTGAGCACTTTTCTGCAGTTTATTTTAACATATATACCCCAAATGCTAAGAGAGGCATTGCCTGTAGGCTGTTCTGTTCCAAGCAGAGCTTGACAGCAGCGTTTCCAGGCTGTAGGACCCAGCTCCCCAGGCACGTTCCCTGTTCACCTGCGATTGCCGCCCGTCCCCTTTGTCTGGCCGCTGTTTTGTGTAACCGAATTTGAAGATGTACAAGGAGGAGCCCTGGCACGAATGTTAATCGCCAGTATTTCATCCTCAGAAACGTGCTGCAAATCCCCTGGAGCCCTGGCTGCTTCAAAGAAAGAGAGAGGATTAGGGAGAGACTTGCTCAGCTGATTTTCTTTGTACAGGAGCAAAGCTCCCCACGGGCTGCGGCAGCTGGGGAAGCACAGGTCACATTTACAGATACAGTCGTCCACGGGGACAAAGCTGTGGCGTTGCAGCACAAGATCTTCATGAGCCAGATAGGATTTATTGCCAGCTGCGGGGGCTGTGCTGCCCGTTAAGGGGTCCCTCAGCGTCAGTGCTGAGGAGATGCTCTGGGAAGAGCAGCAGTAGTACCCGCACAGCCCTGACCATGCAGCCCTGCTCAGCTCGGGGCCTTTGCTGGGCTGTGCCCCTGGCAGCCGGGGAGGGTTGTCCGGCTCTGCTCAGGGCGTCCCACTCTGCTCCGGCCCCGGGAGCTGCTGCACGCCGCCTGCGCCCGGGCTGGCTCCTGCCACCAGTCCCACCAGCGGTTACAGAGAGGATGTCGTGCCAAAGCCGTCGCAGAGCGTTCCTGCCAAAAGAGAGGAAAGGGCACTGGAGATTCCACCTGAAGGGCAGCTTCTGGGATGCTTTCAGAGGCACAGATGAATCAGCAACCCCTCATCACCCCGAGCCGCTGTACTGACTCAGATCTCCGTGAGGGCTCTGCCCGTGTCTTCAGGGGACAAGACCTCACCTGCGGGACACAGTGGTAAAGGTTATGTCTTTTAAATATGGCCCTTTATTTTCCGATAGACACAGAGCTCAGGGAAATCTGGCAAAGGCTTTGACAAAAATAACCCCGCTTTTGTTTCTGGCATCTTTACAGAAGCATCAAACACATTTGTTCTCAATAGAGCCATGAAAAATATCATTGTCTAACATCTCTGTGTTCTCAATCAAGGGATTATTGACTCTGGTTTTGAACTAAGAAAAGTCAAGAAAGTTCAATAGAGAAGTAGAGCCACTCATTAGCTCACTATTCATTTAACACAGAGAAGTCGACATCTTCGACAGAATGGCTTAAAAAGTCAATGTGGGAAGATATTTATGAGAAATTGTAGATAAAGATTAAAAGTGTTTAAAAATTAGTCTGCTAAGGGACAACACGTAACCTCGGATGCTACTGGGAAAACAGAGGTGGGGAATAGCATTCCCGGATAACTGGGTTTGTGAGCCCGGAGCTCTGCCGGCTGCGCGGAGCTGCCGATTCCAGCGCTCCAGCTCCGGGCGGGAGCAGGGACCTTGAGCTGAGCACAGCGACGGCATGGCGTGAGCCACGCGGGAGGAAAAGGAAACAATATTCCAGAAACCACAAAAACTGAGGTTTGTGCAAAGCCCTGGGATTCTTCCATGGAAAGCTGGGGACGTGCGAGCCGCTGACGGCAGGAGCAGCGGAGACCCCTCAGCCAGCCTTTGCCTCCAGACTCCCGTTCCCGAGGCTTGGCAGTGAGAAAGCAGTAAGAAGAAAGACCCAGCCCCAGCTGGCATCTCCCGTAGACTACACACGTCTCTTTTATCCAGAGAACAAAGGAATTTCTCTTCCCCCTCATTCAGAAGGTTTCTAGGCAGCTCGCTTTCTCCTCATTATGCCACTGAACTGAAACCCGTAATGGAGCAGGACTGCGAGAGGTAAACCAGTGTCGCAGTCTGGAGCTCTTACACGTTTGATCCATTGAACTGCCACAGCCTTGTATTCCGGATGGAGGAATTATAACGACAATTGAGGAAAGACCTAAAACCTGGCAGTTCCCAGAGTTTAGTGTGGTGCTGACACAGCAGTGTCCATGGGGTCCCCTGGGCAGGACAGCTGATGGGGGGACGCTGGAGTCTCCCCGGCTCTCCTTTTCTCCCAGCCAGAAATGGCTTCCCAAAATATTTGTCTAGCTGATTTCATATTTGCTTACAGGTATTTTAAATCCACTTCTCATGAATATTTAGCAATTTCCTTGGACATTTTTGTACATCAATTTTAAGCAAGTGGGGAATATTTTCATAAAACCTATTTTGAACTCGCAAATGCAAGTGTTCATGCTGGAAGCCTCATTAGAACAATTACAAGTAATATGCCATTAATGTGTCCAACAAAAAGAAATTAATTCTGAAGATGAACTACACGTGAACTTCAGATCAAGAATTGTCTGCGGAAATTGCTTTGTGATGAACGGAATAGTGAATACTGGCAATTTGTGACAAGAAAATGAGGCAGAATTTATTGACTAAATTACTCATGGTTTTGCTGTAGCGGTGGTCGAGAGGCTGTTGGGCTCAGTCTGCCATCAGGACTTGTGCTCCTTCTGTAGGAATGAACTCCTTGCCTTCATTTCTTGACCTGGCATTTTCAGTGATGATTGATTTGTTTTTCAAGATGGTAGGAAATGGACAGAGAGAGATGGGAAAAAAAGAGCAGCATCAACTTAAAAACAGCTAGCAAAAGTGAAGATTATTTAGAAAAAAAGAGCTGGAGCAGTGTGGTGTTTATAACCCCAGAGGTGAGCCCTGCCGAGGCGCAGTGGGACGGTCCCTGCCCTGCCAGCCACGCGGCTGCCCGAGCCCGTGCAGTGCAGTGCCCCTGGGTTTGGGCTGACGCCCCGTGCTCGTGTGAGAGAGAGAGTCTGTGCCTTCATGGCTTTGCAATGTGGGCAGGCGAAGGATTTTTCACTGAAATGGTTAAAAACTAACACAATGTGCACTTTGCTCCATGAGAGAATGGAGCAGGGATCTCTGGTGGCTTCCGTTCTGCTGCGCTCCGTGCACCTTGTACCGCGGCTTGGACATCGTCGGCCAGATGCAAACACGCACCCTGCTCAGTAGCAGGCACCAGGGCGCTTCTGTTCCCCTTCACTGCTGAAACAACAATATTCACCACGAAGACCAAACTGAGCTCGTCAGCCCGCTCTGCTGCCCCATTTTGATGAGTTCTCTGTGGGAGGAAGGCCGGCTCCCCTTCCTCGGTGACGGGCCGTCAGCAGAGGGATTGCGTTGCCCCTTGGCAGGTGCAGGAGCACAGGAAGGGTCAAAATGGGTACGAACTGCCTACACTTGAGAGGAAAATTTGATATACAATTTTGACCACTTACACGTTTCCCTGCATTTCTTGCTTGACTCCCTAGGTGGCGGAGACAGCCTTCCTTATGGAGTTATTATTCATGGAATCATGGAATCACAGAGGAGTTTAGGTGGGAAGGAACCTTTAAAAGCCATCACATCCAACCCCGTGTCAGGAGCATTCAGTAAATATTTTCTGAATATTTGAGTGTGTGCTTCTTGATTCTAATCTACACTTAGGGGTTGAGTATGAGCACAGGGCTCAATTTTGTCATTTAACCCACACAGAGGAGCCCGCTGCCGTCCAATATTCCTTCTCCCTTTGGCAGGACCCTCGAGGGAGGAGGGACTCCTCAAGGCAGAGTTCGGGTAGTGTGGCCAGGTCTGTGGATGGTGTTCGAGCCCGCAGGCTCTCTGGGACACCTCTGAGGTTTGTCTGACGGAGTTCCTGGCCATGGGATTATTTCACACCACTGCCAGGTTTACTCTTCTGTAGGGGGGGACTCATCACACTCGGAATAAGTAACCAGATGTTGTCCTTGTAATTACACAGAAAAGAAGCTCTTGTTGTTCAGTAAGGAGAAGGGCAAATAATAGGTCTAGTTAAAGTCAGCGGAGACCCTGCTTTGCTCAGAGGAATCTCCAGTCTGCAAGTAGTCCATGGATTTCAGTGAGATACAATTTGCATATGAGCATTGGGCCAGTTTCTGTTTTCTCAGGATTTACAGAAAACCAGTACTCGGAAATACTGAAGCAAACCTGATAAATGGCTCTTAACAGGCCTGTGACCAAATCCTGGAAGGCAGTACCACAGTTTGCACTGAAAGCCCACTTTTTGGGCAATCTCAGCAGAATCATTCAGGGGTGAATGAGCCGTACATCCGTGGCTGGACTCAGCATTTGCAGTCAGTGCCTCCAAGTGAAGGAGGAGCACAGGGACGTGCGCAGCAGTACTGGGGCTTTTCTGAATCACCTGGAATGAACTGTCTGTTTCTTTTACTGCAGACGGTCTCCTTGTGCTGCCTCGTTCCATACGGCATCACGCAGACATATCTGCAACCTTCACAGATGTCACATCAACGAAGACTAAGGTTCAGTTAGAAAAGTGAATGTGGTGGTTCCAGCCCTGGAGTAAATCAGTGCAGCGCCAGCGGAGTCAGCAGAGAGATGCTGATTCACAGACGCTGAGGAGCTTGTCCTGCGATTACAGACAGTTTAAGTGAATTGTTACTGCCGTGCCAGTTCAGGGATCTGGTGGTTACACAAGAAAAAGCCTGTGATTCATTGGGGTACATGAGCTTTCCCAGCACAGGGAAGTGCAGCGCCTGGAAATGGGCAATAGAACAAAAACACGGGTTTTATTTTTATAAAAGCAGTACATGGTAATGTGTGTTTGAGACTGCCCGATTAAATGCCCTCAAAGATCACAGCAGTAACAAACCAGTCCCTGCCTCGCTCCATGCCTCTGAAATTTCATAACGTATAGCAATTTACCTTCCTGTGCCCTAACCAAGGGCAGCTTGCCTTCCTGAAACCTGCGCTGCGGCCCCACCAGTGGCTCTGGGAACCGCTGAGCCTTGCAGGACCAAGTCCTCCCACGGCAAAGCAGCGGGCAGGGCTGCGGGGGTCTGCGCCCCGTTCGGGGGCTTACCTTTATCAAGACTTTAAAACCTTATGCAACCCTACGTATGGTCAGTTTAATTAAGGTCAGCAGCGCCCTTTGAAATCCTCAGATAAAAGGCAGTCTATAAATGCAACAAATTACATGTCCAAGAGAAGTTAGGCAAGATAAGAAAAATTCCAATCCCCATATTTGCATTTGAAGGCAATTTGAAGAATCTGGGGCCATACGTTGATTGTAGAAGATCTTTAGATCCAGGCATTTCACTTTTATCATTCAGGTCAAGACAGCACTCTATGCACCCTTCGCCTTCAAGGTATTTTGCCTCTATTGTTTTACTTTGATTTACAATTCTGTTTTATAATTTAGGTGATTAGTTAGGTAGTGTGTAGGTATGTACCCACGTACATGCATGTTTGTATGTCCAGTTTGACTTTTGAAGTAAAGAGCGAGTTTCCAGCGCTGCACACACTTCCCCATGCACTTCTGTGATGAATGCCATGGAGATTAGAGAAGGAAAGCAGAATGTGTTCCTGAAGATGATGGGGACCATTCACTGACGTTACCAAAGCCAGAGTAAATAGGGATGCTTGGCATGTAAGAAATTCCCAAGCAAGTAAACTCAGAGTAAAACTTGCTGGTTTTTCCAGTGTCCATTGTGCTGTCAGTACAGATCTGTTAATGGGATTTTTTAGAGTCATTCTGGAATACTCAGAGCAAGGGGTAAATTAAATGGAATGAAATCACCACGAGTTCCCGCGATCCTTGTGTCCAGCCCCTTTTTGGGTCAGACTCTGTGGATCTGGAAAGTCCTCACAGACCCGCGCATCCTCCGAGCGGCCGCTGTAGCCTTGTAGGGCTTGTTGTCTGCGAACCGGCGCATCGATACTGCGGTGATTTATCTGCCGGGGAAGTGAGGTTCCCGCTGGGTTGCGGAATGCAGCTGGACCAGCCTAATGAGCACATTCTTCACCATCAGAGAGGCTGTGGAGGGCTTGCAAATATTTCAGACATGATTCACAGAGCCAAAAGGTCTTGTTTACTGATATGCTATTTATACCTAGCTCAATTAAACCTCGTTGGGAAAAATAATCAAGGATGCCAACACTGGCCGTGCTGTTGGAAGTGAGCATCTCCTCATTAAGAAAGACACCATTAATAATTTTGATGGATTCTTTGGGAAATATTTATGCCCTAGTCCTTGCCCAACTGCATCAAGTGCTCCGTGCAGCGCGATGCTGGCAGCAGGCGAGATCAGTCGGGGTTGAACGGTGTCCCGGTGGCAGCCCGTCCCCGGGGCTGAGCTTTGCCCCTTCAGCCCAGCTTTCGCCCACCCAGGCGGCCAGCTGCCCGCCCCGTGGGGCTAGCACGGGGGCTCTGAGGCAACCGCCCCCGCTGTGGGGACATCTCCTGAAACCCGGGGCCTGCAGCACGCTCACGTCAAGGTGTTTCCCGAGCAGAAATGTTTCTGCTCGGTCCGGCTCCTTGTTAGCACGTGACAGAAGAATAATTGCTGATTCTCGGTGCGTGGTAGATGCAAAGCCTCCGGGGATGCAGCAGAGGACAGGCTGGTGGGGGCTGTGAGGGGCATGGTGAGGGCAGGAAGGAGAAGTGCGGTGCCAGTGAGCATGAGGAGCATTGACGCCAAATATTGAGACATAAATTAGCGGTGGAAAGTAAGGAAAACAGCCTTTATATAACACTTTAAAATTATGCACCCATTAAATAATAAAGGTTTTGTTCCCTTAATACACTATAAATACATCTCAAACCATCGTATCTTTAAAAAAACGTACTTCAGTCAAGCAGAAAGCAGACTAATGTGGATGTAGAAAGAGGTTTGGAGTGCAACAAATTATAAATGCTTTCTACTTTATCAGCATTACAGAGTACTATTAATTTTAAAAATAGCTTTTGAAAACATACATGGCATACCATAATGGAGATGGCTGGGATTCAATACATCATCCTGATGACTCTTTCCACAGCAATGAGCTGTGCAGACGCGCCAAGCTCTGCTTTGCACACATGGTATGTACTGGGCTGTGGCGGAAAGTTAAAAAAAAGCAGTTTTGTCTTTTGATTCAGGATTGCTCTGCTGGGACTTCCGCCTGCAAGTGCTACGGATGCGCTCTGTGCATGCACCGAAGGCAGGACGCTGCCTCCCACCACCTGGCGCCCAAGGAAGCACCATCCCGGCAAGATTCCCATTGTTCGTTATCCCCACTGAGAGCTGAAATCAGGCCATTAATGCACATTGTGAATGATGAAAAATAAAGATGCTAATGTAACCGAGTAGCTCCTTCACAATACTTTGTCTGTGGAAGTTTCCAGTGCTAATTGGCATGAGCGCCCTTCGAACGGTGCGTGATGTCTGTCTAAATGATGAAGGAGGCAGTTGCCGTAGCAAGGACTGTTTTTATTGACTGCTTAAAGGAAAGAGAAACATAAAATCCTAACTGCGGCCAGAAAATGAATTAGAGAAATCCCTGGGTAGCTCTAACTTACACTCCAGCTTGCTTGCTTGCCTTTTTTTTTTTTTTTTCCTTTCCTTAGGCTGCACAGTTCTCTGCTCCTCATAAACCAGCAATTACAGATATGACAGAAGCCAGCGACCCGTTACAGCAGCGCTCAAAGGCTCAGGTACAGCTCTGCCTCCTCACACACTGGAAGGGTCCCGCAGTCCCCAGAGACGATGTCCCCCGGCTCAGCGCTGAACGTGCCCCCAGGGGAGCGACAGCCGCCGTCCCCTTCAGAGGTCCCAGGATCTGGTCCAATGGGAACGCCCTCTCTGTGAGTGTGAGACCTAATTTAATCACCCTAATTTAATCACCATTTACTGGGTACCTAATTCAACCCAAAGACCAGAATTCACTAAAAGCCATAAGATTTGTTCTCTAAAAGCATTAGAATGATGATCAGACACTAGCTCAAGCTGTAATGATAAGGTTAGTGAAGTCATTTGTTTTATTACTTTATCACTTATAAAAAATAAATTTGACCACTAGCAATGGCAAGCTCCATTTACCTGTGTGCTGGTCTAGTCGACATCCTTCCTTCAGGGTCCGACACTTGCCCCACTACCAGCACGTGTCCACTGAGCTGATCCGGTTTTGCCGCCTGGCTCCAGCAGCTGGGTCTGTCCTGGTGCGCTGCATGTCCAGTGACGTGGGCTTGGGGCTGCACGATCATATTCTCAAATGAACATCAGATGGAAGATCATCTCTGTTCATGATGCTTACCTCGCACTCTCTTTCCTCTGTTGGTATGATTATGCGGATAAATAATTCTGCTGGAACCGTGTGTATAAAATCTATACAGTGACAGGTACAAGGAAATTCCTCTGCCCAGATTTACTTCCCCACACTGCTGCACAGCTAGGAGCAATAAATCCAGCTTTGTCTGTGGCCGATAGCCACATTCCAAAACCAGGTTCTGAATGTGTGCTCCTGTCGGGCGGTGATGGATGGATACACACACAATTGTCACAATCAGCCATGGTTGATTGCATGATTACAATGGTTGGCCGTCGCACTTTATGCCAGGTGACGTCTTGTGTCCATCCTGCTCCAGCTTTACAGCAGATCAGACGTTGCCTGTTCTCTCACACCCAGTAGGCAGGCGTGAGTCAACACCAGCACCAGCTTCACATGCTGCCTGGGGCACCAGGAGCCCAGCTGCCTGTTCATCCTTGCCATGCATTGGATCTGCGTGTGGGCCCTACGGAAGGACACGGATGTTGCAGTGCTGGTCGGGAGCCCCTGCCTGAGGAGCAGATTGGTGTTGGTGTAGGATCTGGGTGTGCTGCAAGCTGAGACATCATTCTCTCATTTCCCCTGTTCTATTATGATCAAGCACTATTGTCTGAGAGTATTTCGGCTCCATTCATGATGCACACACAGAAAGTGTTCCGCGCCATCATTCTGAGAGTAAGATATCTAGCTGAAATGAAACACGATCATTTCTGCTTCAAACAAATGGGAAGAGACTTCCTATTTTGCACATCACTGAGTTCTACATTTTGGCATTGTTTATTTCTCTGAGCCTGCATTACAGAATTAAGATATTAATGTACTGGTATTATTTAGATGGTAACTTGAGTGTGTCTCTCAATTGTGTGAATTTCCCAGGAGGCAGATGTTTCAAAGACCCGATCCAAGAACAGAAATAATTTCATCTTTTAAAATCACGAAACATCCTCGCCCCCGTTCCCAACTACAGATTTCAGTGCCACATCCCTCAGAAATCACTAACGGTGTGCTCAGCACCCGTCAGTCACCCCATGTCCTCTGCCCAGCATCTCTGGCTGGATCTCTCGGCTCCATTCCTAGTTTTCCCAGCTCAGCACTCCCACTTTTCCGTGTCTCTGGGCTGGTTTTCCATCCTCTTCCCAGTGCTCTGGGGGTAAAGGAGGCCCCCTCAACTGGGGGCTGGAAAAGCCCAGGTCTGCTTTCCCCCTCCTGCAGCCTTCTGAGAGTTGGTGACCCTCGCTGTGGGAGCAAGGGAGGGGTGTCCCACCCGGCGTTTGTACGTCCCCACGGCCGCTGACCCAACTTGACTCGCATGAAGGCCCTTGTTGGGAAGTACCCCTTTCAGCCATGCTTCTCTCCCATCCCGGCTCTTTGGACAGAGATGTGTTTTAACAACCCAACCCCTCCATCTCGACGCTGATGCAGGCCGCCAGCTCCATAACGCAGCCCGCAGCCAAAGGAGGGTACATTTCCCAGTGACAGCCCAAAAGAGTTAGAGCCCCTTAAATCAAATTAGTAGACTGCGTCTGAGTGGGAGCCTCTGCGAGATGAACGAGCTGGCAGGTTTGAAAGAGTAACAATGAGGTAATAAACAAGATTAACACAAAACTAATGAAGGAATGGAGATAAATACAGGGAATGTCCATGTAATGTCAGAGGGGGTTGCATGCCAGACTTCTGGCAATGTGTCTGAGACAGGAGCAGGTAACTCGCACCTACTAAATCACAGCCGTAAATCCCAGGCTGTGTTAACAGAGCATGAGTGATCTGCTCCAAAATGAGCGGGGAAAAGAAAGGGAATTCACTGTTCCTGATAAAAGGAGCTGCTAAGCCAAGCTGCTGCTTTCCATCCGAGCCAGGTTTGGAGAGGCACCCCAGCTGTCTGGTGTGTGGATGGACGTGCACAGGGCATTCGGTGCCCAGCTCCACAGAGATGTCCTGTGAAGAGATGCCACAAAAAGGGTTCCCATAGCTTCTGGTCTGAAAAAAAAAAAAAAAAAAAAAAAAAAAAAAAAATTTAAAATTTATACTGCGAAGTTGATTCCAAGACCAAAAGGAGGTGAAACTGGCCTATTCCTTCCATTCCAGTCAGAGCAGGTCCGTTTCAAAAACCAAGACACCCTACACCCACCCAAAACCTGCATCATGGGTCCACGAAGATATTTCAGTGTCAGATCTCCAGGTATGGTCTGAAGTTTCAGTCATTTTTGATTAAACATTAATTAAACAAAGGAGCTGATGGATTAATAGGTAGACATTACTAACAGCAGTACGAAAGCCTCTCCAAGGGAAAAGATGATTTTGTGGGCACAGCAGAAGGCTGAAGCAGTGCAGCTCTGATGCAGAATTTCCCTGTTATTGGAAGCAGCTCTTGTGAAGTCCCTTGTCCTTCATATGGGTTTGGACACAACCCGGGTAAGGTGAGGGATGGTGTCCTTTACCTGGAGCTGCTGAGTGTGGGTGTGCAAATGCGAGGTTGCAGTCCGGCACTTCTCAAGTGCGTTTTGGTGAGCATCCGCACCTGGAGAGCAATAAAAACGGAGACATGAATTGGGGCTGGAGGGGCTGTGGGGAGGAGGAGAGCGTGTGGGGCTCTGGGCCCTGGAGAGCCGCCAGAGCCGGTGCCACCGGCAGGAACGCGGCAGTGAGCGATGGGTGCAGAGCTGGTGACGCCGGGGCCATCCGAGCAAACGCGCCTGCCAAAGTCCCATTGCAGGGCAGGTTTTGTCACGTGGAGCTGGCTCATTTTTCAGGCATGTAAGCTCAGGCTTAGACTGAAACCCTTCAGTGCCGATCGGTGCCCTTACAGCCATTTGAGCAAATAGTGGAAACTCTTACATGTGTGATTTCGTCTGCCGCTGCTCGGAAGCGGCCCCTGTGGTACAGAGATGCCTTTCATTCTTAAGCGGTGCGTGGCTTCAACTTGTAAGAACATTTGATAAACTGTGGCTAAACTATAGGGAAATAAATACTTTCTATTAAACCCGTAGTTGTTTTCTGAACTTGTGAGCAACCACTTAAGCTGGATGGATTTAGAAAGGCCCTACAGTGTTTTTCTGTTGAAATACCACATGATAAACACCATTTTTCTTGTGTCCCTGCAGAAACAAGGCAGCCTGGGGTAACATAAAATTTTCTTTTACTTCCTTCCAACAATGGCACACTTCTTCTTTTAGAGGCTGATTAATATTTATTGCTATAGTAAACGGCAACCTAAATACACACTAGCAGTTCTGCAGTATGTCATTAGTTTAAGCAAACAGCACACCTACTATCAAACCGCAACGGGTCCTTCTGCTTTGAGTAATGTTGGTGACACGGCAGCCCTCCAAAAGGAATTACTGAGCATCGTGGTACTGGTTTAAATGGCAATGGGTTGCCTTGCAGAAGCAGATCATTCCAACCTGTGCATACGATTACAAGGGCAATCGATAAATCAGGCACCCGAAGTTACACACAAAAAAAATGCAGAGTTTATAAAGGGCTGCTCTTAAATTCTTCCAAAACAGGGTTTGAAGTTGGAGCTGGGAGAAAGACTTTTGGGGCCGTTTTTCAATTAAGATGCTTTGCAGAGGAGGAATCTTTGTCTGAGTATTTTTCTTTTTGAGATTGCTGAGTTGTTTTCAGACACGCCTTTTGGAAAGTTAAAAGAGGGCTCTTAGTGTCAAAATGAAAAACTATTTAATCCATAAAACTACATACCAGACTCTTTGAGTAGCATCAAATAAGGTTAGTTCTACTTTGTTAAGGGTTCTATTTTTTAACTGCAATGATCTGCAAAATTCCTTTTATTACTTTTGTATTCTCGCACTTCCAAGGTTCTCACTCTGGCAGTAAGGGTCTGAATGCCGTAACACTTCACTCCTCAAATAAAGACAACCCAAACGGCCTGAGACAGACACATACAGAGCGGGTGACACAGATACCCGATGCAGGACCGACACAGAAGGCCGCTATTTTATTTACATGTCCTTGCTATGCACAATAAGGAACCAGGGATGCTGGATCAGCGGGTCTCTGACACCCTGAACCAAAGAGCTCCTGCTCCGGGATGGCTTCACCGTGGCTCAGGCACACAACTGGCTCCCATGGTCATGGTCTCCAATGCCTGGTCTTTGTCCGCCCTACCACCCTCATCATCTCCATGCCTTTCCAACTGCATGGCTGGCCAGCGCCCTCCGGATCCGTCTGCTGACCTTCTACAGCCACATACGTCAGCTAAATACAGCCCTTTACCCTGGGACATCCTTTCTGGGACGTTTCTTAGTTTCTTTGTGTACGCCCACGGCTTTCTCAAGAGCTTTTAGAATCATAGAATCATAGAATCAGGGAATGGTTTGGGTGGGAAGGGACCATTCAAGGCCATCCAGTCCAACCCCCCTGCAAGGAGCAGGGACATCTCCAACCAGATCAGGTCCTCAGAGCCCCGGCCAACCTGGCCTGGAATGTTTCCAGGGATGGGGCATCCACCACCTGTCCAGGCAACCTGGGCCAGTGCTCCACCACCCTGACCATAACAAATTTTTTCCTAATATCTAATCTGAATCTATCTCCCACTATTTTAAAACCATTACACCTCATTCTATCACAACAGGCCCTGCTGAAGAGTTTCTCCCCGTCTTTCCTGTGCCCGCACGGTGCGGTTCTGGCGGCTGCTGTGGCTCAGCACAGGAGCTGGTTGTGCCAGGGAGCCGCTTCCTGATGGAACAAATTCCTCTGAGCAGCATGGCCAAGGCAAAAGTGAAAAAAGTCCTTGATTCAAAATAAAAGGGCAGAAAGGATGATGAATTTTCTTCAGAAACACTACATGTCATCTCTTGCTTTATAGATAGGCTTACAGAATTCAGAGACTGAGGGATACAGGATTTCAGGAGCTTTACTCACTACAAATAATCTTTTGATGATGAAACTGACTGCGTACAGCTCTGGAAGAAAGACCTTGCATGAATATAGCCAAATTAGGAAACCCGTATCGTAACAGCTGTGTTCATAACCACATGTATTGCTGCTTGATTTTTTAATCTACATTACTAGATCTATTTTTGACTACAAACTAGATGACTCATTTGATCACCAGTGAAAAAAAAACATAGTATGTTGCCACAAAATATTTCTTAGGGTTGATGCAGTATTTTTTTTTTCTTTCCACTGCATTCACATATCTCTTCACAACCGACCATGGGCAAAATCAGCACATACAGGAATTTGGCTTGTTTTATTCAATAATCAATAGAAAAGGAGCTGCCTGGATTTATTCTTACTTTTTGATCAATTTCTTCCATCTATGTTTTCTGTCTTTTTCCTTTGATTGTGTTGCTCTGACTGAAATGAAAATTTCTTCAAAAATATTTCAACAAAATCCGTAGTTTTACTACTACGTTCATGGAAGTGGGGCAAAACCTTAACCAAAAGCAGCTGCGGAGCTGCTTCATTTATTTTCAACTTCATTTATCCCTTTATGTTCGTACAAAAGAGAGAAATTGAAAATTAGCCAAGAATGTAATACCGCAGATTCTCTCGCTAGAAAACACGGCACAGTTCGCAGCAAGTCCCTTTAACCATCGCCTGAGCTTCTCCGTCTGCAGCGCGCAAACTCTGCTCTCGAGGAGGGGAAGGCTTCATTCCCCTTCCCACAGCGATGCCTTTCATTTCTTCACAACAAGGCATGTCGGCATCAATTCCAGGCAGAAATTTGGCCCTTTCCTCCATATGGGATTCCTGAAGAAATGAAGAAATTCTCAATAAAACCTTTCCACTCTCCTCTGCAGCAGGGCCCAGCCTCCCTGGGGACTCGTCCCCTTCTCCCGAGACGCTGGAGGCTGGGATCAGCGCAGGGCACCGGCCCTCATCCCTGTGCACAGGCGAGGGCAGCAACAATGGAGTTGTGGCTCTGGGACCAGTCTCCCTTCAGCCCCGGGATTTGTCTCAAACCAGACAGCATCTGTCCGCACTGCCGCGCCTGCTGGGATCCTCTCCTTTTCCATCCCCTTCTTCCCAGATTTCGGTGGGAGGACGTGACCTTCGTTCTCCAGGTCAGAAGGGCTGGCAGGCGGCTTGCTCGGTTCCTCAAAGCCATGGCTGAAGCAATACCCGTGGCAGGAATATAAATGAGGAACAAAGCTGCACACTCAACTGAGCTAGACCTTGGAAAATCCATCTTAGGAAGCGCAGATCCTGACATGAGAAACGGGTGTTGCCTAAGATGCTCTAAATCACGGCGAAGGATGCCCTGGGAGAGCCAGCCCTCCGCAGACGACCTCATACATCTCATCCTTCCCTGTGCTCCGTCACCCCAACAAACTCCTGACCTTGCTGACCGATAAAGACAAACTCAAAGGAGACGGGAAGTCTGGCTTTGCCTTCAGCAGCTTCTCAGAAGAAGCAAGGAGCTCTGCTTGGTTGAGAAATGATTACTAACGCCAACATTTTGCTGCCATTTAATCACCTGGCAACTATTTTTTTGCCTGTGGTACAGGCTTCTGCCTTGACCACTGAGTGCCCTCCAGGGAGCAGCAGCCTGGTGACACCTCGGCAGGGACAGTTTTGTCCTGATAAATGCTGCTGGTGAATCAACAGGAAGCTGAAATCTCTGTTTCTCATAATTGAGCATCTTTCCCCTTTGTCCATTCATTGGCAATTTATGGGGAATGACTACTGCGGAGGTTCAGCTGCATTTAGTCAGAGGATGATTTTGTCTCTTCCTAGCAAAGAGCTAAGTATAGCACAGACTCATTACTCAGAGGCCGTCGGTGATAACGGGCCTTGGCATCCTTCCCCAGGCACGGCGTGAGCGGCCGCGTCGTCCTCGGAGCTGACTGGAGCTCGCCTTCACCTTGCCCGACCTGCTGCAACGCTGGGGCAGGTCTCCTCCTCAAAGACCACATTGGGGGCTGTTTAATCCTGATGACAGCTTCTGAATTGTTCAGGAACCGAGAGACGAAGAGATTCACCATCCAGCTCGGCTGGGTTTCCCGTCTCTGAGAGCAGCTGCTACCCGGTGCTTCACAAGGGGCTCCTACCATCAGAATTAACCCGTCCTTGAGACGGCTGCTCGCTCTGGGGCGCTTAGCTAGCGCTTCTCACGATTTATTGGTGTTATTGTTACTTACACCAGCTCCAGATGTATTTCATTGTATATACAAGCATCTAGGATATTTTTAAACTTTATTCTAATCTTGCTTTTATTATCTTCCAATATTAAGAAATCATAGACCGTTATTACACCCTGTGTCAAGCATTCTTTCCACGCTGATGAAAAGCTTTTGCTGCGCGGGGAGAGCCTGGTCATGGCCCGGGCACCCGGAGCCTGCTGGCACACAGCTTCACAACCACTATTTAAAACTAAAACCAAGAAACAAACAAAAAAAACCCCCAAACCATCACTTTTACATGTAATGTCTCCTTGCGACACGGATTCACCACCCACCAACCGATGGCCTTCTCTCCGTGCGTGTCCCCGTGCGTCTCTCCGCTCCCCGCTGGGTGCTGGCCCGGCGCCCCACGCCTCGTGGCTCCCAGAAATCCCTTTGCGAGTTCTTTCCGACTTCCCAGGTTGGCACGTGCACGTGTGTGTTGGGAAAGTGAGATAACGTCACCCCGTTGCCATTTCAAATCTCTCCCGGGGCTGCCAAGCCCTTCGTGGCACCAGTTTGAGAAACAATATCCCCGTGCCGTCCCGTCTGCTTGCTCCCAAAATGCCTCTGGAAGGTCAGGCTCGAACGCACTCCCCAGAAGGACTTGATCTCTCCAGAATTTCTCTTCTGCCTTTGCTGTTTAACCCAGACTTTTGGAGGATGTTTAAATACCCCTTCTAAAGAAACCAGACATTGGCTCTGCATCAGGGCACGTTCCCGCTCCCGGGGGGGTCGCCAGCCCCTGACGCCGGTGCCCCGTTTGCTGTGTCAGTCCCTACGCAGCCCCATCCCAATTATTTCTCCCGAATGGAGCGAAAGCCTTGTCCCCGGGCTGTACCCTGGGAGGCACCGACCACTCGGTCCTCACTGCACTGGAGTGTGGCACAGGGCTGCACGGCCCAGTGCTCACCAGCTGTAGAACGATGTCATCACCCTCCCTGGGCGCTTTTGAGGCAGGATTGGGGAATTCAGCGACCCACCTCCCCCTGAGGCGCGGTGCAGGTCTACCCTCCCCCCACATGGACCAGGGCAACGCATCCCATAGAAGATAAACAGCAGCAGGTCCTTCCCTTCCTCCACAGACTGAAGAACCATGTGAGGAGCAACACGGACCGCGTGGTGGAGCACCAGACGGGAAATGCACGTGCCTGCGTCGTGCTCCCAGCCTCCTCCCAGTGAGGGACCAGCCTTTGCCGCCATTCTCCCCCTTTCCTTTCCACGTGGCCGCTGCAAATCGTCCTCCTTCGTTTTGGAAAAGCATACCCAGGTGTTGGGGACAAAATGCAATGCAAGTTCTGATACATCCTGCCAGGGTCACATGCCAAAGCGCACGAGCAAAAGCGATGTAATTAATGGGGAAGCACCCTCAGAAACTGAATACAGGTCAAAATGAGCCCAGGGTATCTCTGTGGGAATGTGTGGAAGAAATCTCAGAAAAATGTACCAATGTCTGAGATATTAAACAACACAAGAGTGTTTAGGTGGGATTTTTTTCAAATTTCAATTGTAAAGAGACAGTTCAGTCTCGAGCTGTGATTGTGTTCCCTGCTCCTGGGAACTCTGCTTCAATCACAGAACATGAGGAGGCAGCTGGATCCTCGTTTCTATGATTTCAGCCGGGTTTTTCCTGGACTTAGGCACAATGAGGAAGGGAGAACGGCAGGGGACAGCGGAAAGGGGGGAACTGGGGTAGCAGGAGCACGTGGAGCCCCCTCACCCTGGCTGCACAAAGGGGCTTTGTGCTGGACCTCCCAGCCAGACAGGGATGCTTGTTCAGAGCCGTAAAGACAGCCTCACCATTTCATGTAAAAAAACCCCAAGAGGCAATAGATCATCGTTCAACGCTTACGTATTGAAACAGCAAGAGAAACACAGTTTTGGACAGTTTCTTCTGCTGAAACATTCCGTGTCTGGCTGCTGTGATAAACTACCCCAGCACATTCCTGTCTGGTTCGGGAAATCCCTTTGCCTGTGCTTGGTGACAGAGCTTGGGCTGGCATGAGAGCCGGACAGCAGGACAGCGGGATGGCAGGACAGCAGGATGGTGGGACAGTGGGACCGTAGGATGGTGGGACGGTAGGATGGTGGGATGGTGGGACAGCAGGGTGGTGGGACGGCAGGATGGTGGGACAGCAGGGTGGTGGGACGGCAGGGTGGTGGGACGGCAGGGTGGTGGGATGGTGGGACGGTAGAACGGTGGGACGGTAGAACAGTGGGACGGTAGAACAGTGGGACGGTAGAACAGTGGGACGGTGGGACGGTAGGATGGTGGGACGGTAGGATGGTGGGACAGCAGGGTGGTGGGACGGTGGGACAGCCCCCAGCCCAGCCAAAAGGGGCGACTGGGCTGGAGAGCTGCCAGCCCCCTCCACCCCACTGGCCCGCACAACGCTCGGGTACCCCCGGGCACCGCTCCCGGCACCGCCGCTTTGGGGCGGGAGCGCCTAAAACCGCCTTTTTTATTATTATTATTTGCCTGTTCCTCTCTCCTTTTTTAAGGAGAGGAGAGCGCGGAGAGCAGCGGAGCGCCGCGCCCGCGCACACGTGCGCGCATTGGCCGGCGCGCCCCGCCCCGCCGCACTCCATTGGTCGGGGAAGTTTGCTGCCGGCAGGGGATTGGCTGGGGGCGGCCGGGGGCTGCCGCGCTCGCCAATGAAAGGCGGCGGGCGGGCGGCGCGCCCTGGGCGAGCGGCGGGCGCGGCGCGGGATGGAGCTGAGCCCCGGGCTGCAGAAGGTGGGTGCGCGGGGCCGGGGGGGCGACGGACCGGACCGAACCGAACCGAGGGGAGACGGGAGACGGGCCGGGCCGGGCCCCGCCCCGCCCCCCGTGGGTAGGCTTCCCCCTCTCTGTGTGTGGGAGGGGGGGCGCGCACCTGGGCAGGGCTGGAAAACTTCATTTTTTGTCTTTCCCCCCCCCAGTATCGCCCTCCCGCGTAGCCCCCTGCGGTGGTCGCCCTCTGTGTCTCTCCCGGTGTCTCTGGCCCGACCCAAAACCCATTGGTCTGCCCCAGTGACTGCTGTTATACTGGTTTTGAGCAGGAACTGGTGCAGCAGAGGGAATGTTGGTGTGAATGTTACAGAATTCTTAAATATTTGGGGTCAGAGCGGGCAGAAGGCATCTCTGGAGTGCTTAAATTTTCCTATAATTTGATAAATCTGTCAGTGTCAGGGCCGTGGGGCACGTGTGGGTCTGCCCAGCTGTGGTGTCCAGCGGGGCAGCTGGGCTTGCTCTGGTTTCTATACCAGAAACCTACTTCAGCAAAGCTTTTGTTGGAAAATCAGCTCTTTTTTGGTCTGTATTAACTCATGTGAGGCTCTGAACACCGCTGCTCTGGGCTCGTGTCCTTGGGGGAGCTGCTTGGCCCCTTTTGCACCCCTGGGAGACACTCGCTCGGGCTGTCAGAGGATCCGCTTTCCCTAGGAGGTCACGGCTCCCTGCCACGGTGTCTCTGGATGAGCAAAAGAACCAGAATAACCGAAACGCCCTCCTGGCACGGCGTTGTGCTGGACGGAGGGGGTTTAATAGCTAAATAAAAAATGCATGGCATGGGCTGCAGGGAGCAGCTGCTCTCGCGACCTTCCTCGCTGTACCTTTGTCACGGCGTGGTTAGGAGGTGAGTTGAACCCCTCACATCAGCACTTCTCGGTTTCCACATTGTTGTAATCCCATCGCTGGATGCCAGGCGGCCCCGATAGGGCAGCGCCGAGTGCTGTGTCATGGACCTGGCCTCCGTGGGTCTGCCAGGGCACAGGGGTGCCCCTGGACCTCCCGGGGCAGGGGGATGGCACCTTTTGCTGTGAACTTCTGAGAAGCTTCTTGCCACTGCTGTCCTTGGAGATCCTTCCCTGACTGCTGGGATGGGAAGGTCAGCCTGGCTCTTGTTGGGGTGTAGCTCCCTCTGTCCCATTAGGTTTGAGCTGTGCCACTGCTGGATCCCAAGGAAAATGATTTGCTGAGTTTTGTAGAGAACTGGATGCTCTTTGCAGGTTGCCCTGGGCAAACGCCGCTGTTTGGCAGCAGCGGGGGTGGCCAGGGCTCAGTGAGGACCTGCCGGGAGGGTCTCTGGTGTGCCATCCCTAGGGACTGAGCAATGTGTCCTCTGCCAGCGGGTCCCTGATAACGCTTGGGCACGTCCATAGGGTCCTGGTTGCTGCAGGTTCAGTGGTGAGGGCACTGTCAGCTGCCAACCAAAGGCCCTCAGGAAGCTCTTAGCAGGCACCAAGTGGAGATCCATCCCGCCGGAGGGAAAACTGACCCTTTTCCATGGGCAGGGGTGGGTTGTGTGCTGTTTGGGCTGTGGTCCATCTGGTGCTGTCAGGCAGCAGCTCAATTCCTGCCTTGCCCAGAGCATGGCTCGGGGGGGCTGAGCGGGGTACAGCCCCTGCCAGCAGCCCCAGGCTGGGGGTCCTGTGTCGGGGGGAGCCGGGCTGGACTGAGCAGGTCTGTGCCATGGAGCAGAAATACGCCCCAGCAAAGCTGTTTCTGTGCTAGACCCATCTCCCAGGAGCTCCTCAAGCATCGTCCACGGAGAATGGAGCAGTAAGCACAGCGGCTTGTCAGAGGGCTTGCAGGCGCAGAAACTGTCCGAAACTTGTGGCTGGATATCATCTCCTCTTGGTGGAAGGGAAAGGACAAGGTGTTGTCTTTAATGTTGCTGAAATCTGAAGGGAATAGCACGAACTGTCTGCAGCGGAAGGGCGCAGCTCTGCTGTGAGATCTCACGGGCGGGCAGTGCCTGGCGTAACAGCCCCTGCGTGGGGCGATGCCCTGCGCCAGCCCCGTTCTGCTGGCAGTCTCCTGTCACCTGAGCTGGAACTGGGCACGGCAGTGTAAAAAAGGAAAAGTCCCAGCCAGCCTGCACTTCAAAAGGGATATGAAATGACATAATAAAAACAAGAAAAAAGAAACACAGCCCCGGATCTCTGTCTGAATAATATACATCCAAAGACAAATGGGCGTCTTCGCAGGAGACGGCTGTTTAATTTCCTGAATCGCGAGAAGGGCACTTTTTCTGGGCATGGGGTGGAATACTGTCAAATTTTAATTTGGCTTGGCAGTGGTGCGCAACCAGTTTGAGCAAGTCGGGGAAGGCAAGTCTGGAACTCATTAGGGCTTGTTGCGAGGCCCTGAAAAGTTGGTTTTCAATCACTGTTGGGTTTAATTATTGTTGATGTCTTGCCTAGCATATTATGGGATTCTTTCTGAGGAAATTAAAACAGCATGAGCAGGATGGCATTCTGCTTGGCACATGGGTTGTTTAGATTAAATTCTAAATGGAGAGTTAAAACCCGAAACAGAGATAAAGCGTGATGGCTGGCATTTTGTGCGTTGCTGGAGCTGGTTCAGCTGGACGGCGCAGGCAGCAGGGTTTGTGTACTGTTCTCATTGAATTCAGTCTGTTTTTGTCAGGAGAAAATAACCCGCGAAGCTAAAGGCACTCTTCAAAGCCAAGGTAAAGTTTACCCAGTTAATACAAATTTTGGTTCTTTACCTTTTTCTTTCTCCCATTCTTTAGTGTGGGTTTTTGCAAACATCCGAAGCAGACAGGCTGTAGCACAGGAAAAAAGCGTCGCTGCTGCTGTGATAAATGAGCCCCAGCGTGTGCGGGGGTCTGGGTGACTCGGGGGGAGGCAGAAGCCTCCCTTCTCCATCAGCAAAGTATCCGGGCACGTGAAGGCTCCTCTCTGTACATCTGCAGATGCGGATGGGAACGCTATTCAGGATTGGGAGCTTGCTCTTTGTAAAGTCCAAACATTTAAAGCTTTTTGAGAATCTTGAGGAATACATCAGAGACTCAGCTCTTTCATTCACTTCTTCACAACCTGCATCCCCTGATGGAGGTGTGTGGGGCACCCGGGCTGAACCCCTTGCCATGTGTACCCCTCAGCGTGGTGAGCGCTCGGGCAGGCAGCTGGCTTTGGGGGGCAGACACGCAGCTGCCAAATAACGGGGGTGATGCCCAGAAGTCATCTTTGCAGGACACACCTGTGAAATCTCTGCTCTCTCCAGAGCCACTTATAAGCAGTCTGGGCACACGGTGATGACGGTGGCACGCGCTGTCCCTGCTGTGAGCGTGCCTGCGCAGCCGTTGCGTCGGGCGCTGCAACCTGCCGGTGCTCGTTGTGCAAAGGTGTGGGGAGCTGTACAAGCAGTGCCATCTCTGCTGTGGAAAGCTGGACCTCAACTGTTAAAAATCAGAACACAAAGTTATTTATCCCTTGCAGGCTTCTTCCATGTTCACCATTTCTGGTTACAGCCTCCACTAGCAAAGCTCAGAGTTTCATTGAGAAGTTGGTGCCTTCTCCGTGAAGCCTGCTCTCCGTGGAGAAGGGACTTGGTCCCTGTGTCAGTGATGTGTGGCTGATGGCCTGTGGAGATGGCAGCGTCACCCTGCGTGCCCCTGGTTTGTCCCTGTGGGACAGAGCCCTGCTCCAGAAACAGCGTCCTGGTGCGGGAGCCCAAGGGAGGAAGGGCTGCTGCGGCTGTCACTGGGAAACAGATGGTGGTGGTGATGCAGGGACCTGCCCAGCTCTGAGCCAGTATTTATAGATGTGAAATCATAAAGCAGCACATGGGTTAAAGAGCTTATTTTGGGACTTGGACTTGCAGCTGAATCAAGTCCCATAAAATGCAATTTACAAGTTACAAAATCCCCCTCGCCCTGCAGGGAGGCAGTGTCTGGAGTGTTTGTTTAGGCTGAGGGTTTTTTCCTTTTTTTAAAAGGAAATATTGTATTTCAGCCATTCAGGAAAAGAGGCGTTCAGATGTCCTAGCCTGAAGCTGTTAAAGATGGGGCTCAGAGAAAGGGGAAGGTTTCAGGGCAGCTCTCTGCAATTTTTGGAAGAGCAAGAGTTCCCAGCCTGACTGTACTTTTACCATTTTGCCTATCCCCAACCCTTGGACTTCACGGCTTCAGTTTGAGAGCCTCTGAGCCGCTTCCCTCTGCGGTGGGGACTCTCCTCTTGCTGGTGCGCTGGTTCTGCACACACTTGCATGCTGGTTCCGTGCGTCCGTGAGTCAGTGCGGTAAAAGCAGTCGGTACAACGGAATGAATAGCGGCTTTGACTTAGCTGCTGGCAGGTAAAGCAGCATACATCGCTGATGTTTGGCTCGCTGGGTGCCGTAGCTCAAACCTGCTCAGGAACAGCTTTTGCGAGTGGATCAGAGAGGCAAGGGAGAGGAAAGCCTGCTCTCCCTCATCCCGGGGGTGTGGGTGATCCCACTGGATACAGCAGATGCTAGTGAATGGGAGGGTGTGCTGGCCAGCTCACCTGAATGTCAAATGGTGCAAATGAAAGAAAAAAAAGAAACTAGGAGAACAGATAAGGGTGGCTGAGTATAGGAAATAAGGAAAACAGAAAGGCGTATTCTGCTGGTACTTGACTGTGGATGCCGTTAGCTGTATCTTTCAGACATGTGAAAATGCACCGTTTTGGACAGCCACTTTGCCTGCGCCTGTGATGTGAAAGCCTGGGTTGAGAGAAGCACTGAAGCAGCTGGCTGGCTGTTGCACACACTGCAGTCGTTACTAATTTCTAGTGCAGTTGTATGTCTGTTGGAAGTGTTAATTACTGGGGGTTTATTGCCTTACCTACTCAGACAACGGGCTAAGTTCTGTCAGGATTAGCTTTTACATAGTCCTTGGCAAATTACTCCAGGTAGTGTTTCACTGGGAAAGAACCTGTTGTAGGAAGAAAAATCTACTGTCGTCTTATCAGAAGAACACAGGAAAGCAAACTGACCCAAAAGCTTTGGGCTGGTTGCCCATGCCCCACCAGTATTTGAGGTGGCACAGCCCTTCAGCTGCTGCATCAGGGCTCAGGGCATCACCAGCTATGAAATGAACTCACTCATTTCCCCTCTCTGAAGACCTGGAAGGGTCACTCAAAAGCACCTCACCTTATTTCCCCTCTATATGAGAGGGTGACTTGTGTCAAGATTATGAAGCTTCAGTGGAACATGTTCCTGTCACATGTGCTGCCAAGGCTGCTTGGGCCACCAAAGAGCATCCACGAGTGCCAGCCACAATGGGGAGGCTGCAGGAGGACGGACTCCTGCCAGCCGTGTGTCCTAATCCAGAGCATCAGGACGTGGTGACCAGGCAGTATTTCTCCCAGGTTAAAGCACCTGCTGTGCACCTGGACATGTGGGAACACAGACCTGCGGCCCCAGAGCCTGCTGTATGCCTTTCCTCTTAAACGCTTTGTGCCTCAGCTGTTTCTTGGTGTTCTTGCACAGCTGGATGGGCCCTTGGAGATTTATGGGAGACTTGTGATAGTGGCCAGATCCTATGGGAAATCTGGAGCTGACACAGTGGAGGTACAGCACAGGAGGGACAGGGTGAAGGAGAGGGATGGGTGGCGCCGGCATGGCTCTGCCCATCATCTACTCTGCTGTGAGAAGCCCTTCAGCTCTCTTCTGTCTTCATCTCCTCAGCTGTAAAATGTGAGTAGTAGAGCTGAGAAGATGTTTAGGAGGACAAATCAGTGGTGGTGTACAGAAATATGATGGAAGCAGCTCCTGAAGTACAAATTGTCCATGTCCTGAGGGACCCTCATTCCCGTGGTGGTTCAGCTGGTTCTTCTCCTCGTGCTGGAGGTGGGAAGGACAGAGCTGGCCCAGTGAAGGTAATTGATGATCACACTTACCTGAGCACTCTGGAATGCAGCACAGCTGCTGTTTAATTAAATTTGGGTGGGTTCTTCCCATTCCATACGCCTCCTCACTGCCTTGGCTTGGTTTTATAATGAAGACCAAGTGTCTGAAGCACTGTCTTGCTGGTGGAAAAATCTATTCATCTTATTTTTTGAAGTTTGCCCTTCTCTTATCATTAATTCACACATTGTTAGTGGAGAAAGGAACGCTGCCAACTATGTGCTCTTGGAAGAGTGAGGTATTTGCAGAGGCTCTGGTTCTGCTCTATCTCCGCCATCCTGTAGGTTGGGATCTGGCAGCTCCATGGAAATCGTTTTCTCAGATATCGGTGCCTTTTCCTGGTCTCTATGTTGCTAAAATAAAGGGCAACAAACTTCTTACTCTGCAAATTGTACTATCAATAAGTGCTTCCAGTGTTCCAGATGATACCAATTCAGTCACTGGAGACTTAAATAAATCCTATAAAGAGAATTCGAGATGAAAGACGGTCTTTTGTAAGCAATTTTGTGTGTGAGTGTGGTAATTTGGATAACTGTGCTTGCTCAGAATCTGGCAGAGAAACAAATTGCTTTCAGGTCATGATTACAATAGATGTTTTCTGTCTGTGAAAATCAGAAGAAAACAAATCAAAACAATCCTTTGCTGTTCTCGAAGCTGTAGGAGTGAGTGTGTATATTGATTAATGCACTTCTAAAAGCAGTTCTTTGCCCTTGCAGAAACTTATTCCACTTGCAGACACTGTCAAGGAGCCCCCTCTAAAACCCAGAGAAGTTTGTGCAGCACAGCCCTGAGTTTCCCACTCGAGGTGAGCCCTCCTGCCTGGCCTTCAGCTGCTCCAGGCTGGTTTGGACAGTTTTCTTCTGGGCCAGTGCTGGGAGCTGACTCTTGAGCACACCTCAGACTGGACCTCACCGCCATCAGGTCCAGCCAAGCAGAATCTTTGGTCATTAGCAGGAGTTTTGTGCTTTAATTGGTCCCAATGCTTTGGCTCTGACACTGGTACCTGCAGCACGCAGAGGTCAAGTCGTCCGCATCTCTGGTCTCTGCTGTGCTTGCTGTGGGATGGGCGGCTGTTCCTCTTACGCTGGAGCAACGCTCACTCCAGGCCGTGCTCCACTGCGTGCTGAGGAACAACTCCACAAAAGAGCTTGTTGGAACTTTTTAGCTCTCCTGTGATGTCTGTTGGGAGTCATTTTTCCCAAAAAGTTTGGGAGGCAGGTGATCCCTCTTCCTCAAGGAACTTATTAAGAGATTTTCCAAAATGGGAAAGCTGTCTAGGAAAGTGTGGAGTGAGACAGATTGCCTGTCCAAATGATGAATTAAAGTGCTTGAGGCCAAGCTCTTGGAATGAGGTTTCTGCCACCCAGGAGAGGGTTGATTGTGGCTCTTCTGCATGGTGAGAGGACCTTGACTCAGTATTTTAGGATTAAAAGTAATTACTTGTTTAAATATCTAAGCAAAGCTGAGTTTTTAAGACATACAGCCTTTCCTACTGGGACACTTAGGTGAAGTTTTCAGTGCCTCTTTTACCTGAAATTCTGGACCATTGTTTAGGTTACACCAAAAATTAGGTTTGTTTCTTTTTTTAACATGCATTTTAACTGCACCTTGTGAATGCAGAGCTTCAGTGGCTAGCTCAGCCTTCAGCGTTGCTGTGCTGAGATGCAGGGATGCAGGTGAGGATGTGGGGATGCCCTGAGGAGTGTTAGCAGTTGCTGTGCTCACACTTGGATGTGTACAAAGCTAGCCAGATGGTGAAAATCGAAGGGCCCCCTTCAACCTGTGAGTTCAGATGTGTTAGACTGACGTGAGCCTTCTGCCAGCGAAGGAACTGCTGAAGGGAAAAACAATCTTGGTAACTTGACCAAATAAGAGTCTTATTTCTTCTAGTGCATCTGCTTTTCAGCTTGAATTAGGAGATTAAAACTGGAGTGAGACTATTTGACATGGGTTTCTTGGTAGTTCAGAGTGGATATTACCCCGGCGCTACCTTCACTATATGTTTGAAACGTTGACACCTAAAAGACTCAGTAGCGTACAGACCAGCGTGGGCTCAGAAACGGAGCAGTTCTGGGTACCACAGCAGCCGAGGGGAGCAGCAGAGGATCTGTTTCATCACTAGCATGACAAGTGTAAGGCAATGTGATAATAACATTAACAACCAGGCCTGGTCTCTGTGGTGGCTCTGTCCCTGCTGCTGGCACCCTATGGATTTGCAGAGGTCACTGATGTGTGTACCTGGCCTCGCTGGCTGAGCCAGTTCAGCCCGGGGTCTCTGGGGGGCTGCTTTGGATGACTAGCCCCAGCTCATCTGGCGGGAGGTGGGCTTGCCAGCTCCGTGCTGGTGGGCTCGTCCCACCGGGTCCCTGGGCATGCTGGAGGAGGGTTTTCTGGCCAGCAGCTGATGTTTGATGTGCTGCTGGTACTTCTAAGAGGAAAGAGCTGAGAAGTCCCTAGCTTTGGTCAAACAGGCTGGTGGGCAGCCCACCATTCCTGAGGAGAGGCAGCTGCCTGCGTGCTGGGACGGACAGCTGGGTGCAACGCGTGGTTGTGTGTAATAAACAATTACAGCCAATCTGCCCTGCTGCACCCACAGTAGGAAGGAAAATGCAACCAAAGAGGCTTTTTGTACGTACAGAGTCTGCCTTTGTTCCCCTTTGAACTGAAGCACAGCCCCTTGGATGCGTTAACTTCTGCTGTTGGGCTTGGCTGGTTTTCCTCCCGCAGGCCATGACAATCCCGCTCCGCTCTTGCCATGGCCGTGTGCTTTTCCAGAGCCTGCAGCGTGCCCCTCACTGTGATGTGGACACCTCTTCTGCTAGATGTAAACACTCACACCCTCCTGTTATTGGAAATCCTTCTGGATTGAGTTTGCTCCCTCTTATTATGCAAGCTCAGCTCTGTTGTAGTCAAATAACGACCACAAATTAATTGCTGCCCATCCATATCCCTGAACTCCTGAACAGTTGTGCTGAGTAAACCAGACCCACCCACATGAGTATCGTATGACTTTTCCCTTTTTCTTTGTTCAAGGGACTTTCTCAAAGTGAGTTGTTAATCTCCAAAACTCGCTGCAGCTGGAGGAGCCCCACCCAAGTGTTCTTGTGGTCCCTTAGCTTCTGTCAAGCTCTCTTCTGTGATTTATTGGGGTTGAGCATCCCATGCTGAGGCTGCGTGAGGGCCTTCCAGAGGCTGCGCGGACAGGCGTATGTTGAATTTGCCGTGGGCGCTGAGGAGCAGCCTGACCGCGAGGAGAGGTGAAACCAGGTCCTCGGCTCTGAAGGACTATTCTGAATGTGTAGTAACTTTTTGGAAACTAGCTCTTCCTCTTCCCTTCCTAAAAAGGAGGAGAAAACATACTTGAGGTAGTTATGTGTCTCCGTCGCTGTTTTTAGTCTCCAAATAAGGTGTTGTGCAATAAGTGTTTTCGGGATCCAGAAACCTCTGCAGAAGTAGGAGGGCCCCGCTGTGCCAGTCCCTTCTGGAGCTCCAGTGGGGCGGCTGGTCCCAGAGCCCGTTGGGAGGCTGGAGAGCAGCAGGTGCCCCGCGCAGCAGTGCCAGCAAGGAATGATGCTGTCATGGAGCTACCCTTCAGCCCCTCATGAACCTGCTCTGGTGGGCCCTGTGTGCTCTGGCATCGAGCATGGCGAGTTGGAGCAAGCAGATCCTGCCTCGTGTCCTGTCAGTGTGTGAAACTCTTGTAGGAGGCCGTATGTTCTTGGCAGCTGTATGGGTCTTCAGCAGTCTTTGATTAGTAACCACGTTGGCCAAAGCTGCCATAAACGCTGACCCTTACTGCAGACCTGAATTCCTCTGAGGATGCAACTCCAGATTAACCTGCCAGCTGGGCTCATGATGCTGCGGGTGCCCCCCACCTCAGCGGTGGTGGGGCGGCCAAAGGGATGTCCTCCTCTGGCTGGAGCTGCCCTGTGTTTCCATGTGCTGCTAGTGGTGACGCTGTCCTGCTAGGAGATCCCTTGGCCTTTCAGGGTGCTTGTTTCCCATCTGCAGGACTGTTACAAACTCTTTTTGTGATTAAACCAAGGTCCCTGTGGATATGCAGGAGGAAAAGGAGCTAAAGGTCTTCCAAGGGAGCATGGTCTAAGCATCCCTGGGCAGATAAGGATCTCCCTCCTTCAGTTGTCATCCTTTTGTTGCAGGGACTGATTTAGCAGCTGGAGCTGGCTCCACTTTCCTGTTTCCAGCTTGTTTGTCACTTAACCAGTCTGTGCTGTGGTCTCGAGACATGTAGCATGCTCCTGCTGGAGGTCAGAACTGATGTACCAGGTCTGTCTTGACCCTGTGCCTTGTGCATGGCCAGAGAGATGGTGTAAGGGGCAGTCTAATAGCAAAAGAAGAAAGCAAAGCATTGCCAAAAAGCAAGTGCCAGACTCATGGCTGTGTTTGTTATGCAGTGTCAGCAAATTCTTCAGCCAAGGTGGGTGCCTCTGCCTGGGGGGGGACCAGGCTGCAGGCAGTGAAGCAGCCCCTTGGCCACGTGCTCGGCTGTGTGAGATGTCTGTCTGCTGTCCCTGTGCTCGATTCCCCTCATGTGCCAAACTCGCCAAGGTACTGAAGGCCAGCAGAACACTGCTATGGGCCCTCGAGGCACATGGGGGTTAATCTGTGTGACAGATGTTTGGTGGGATTTCCCCGTTCTGCAGTGACCTGACACAAACCTATCTCTCCAGAAGTGGCTGCTAGCGGGGGATGTCAGGGTATTGGCTTTCCCTAGCTGGCCTTCTTGTAGGCTTTGTTAAAATTTGTATTAACAACTCAGTTACTTGCTGCTCCATGAAGGAATTGGCTCTCTCACACAATCAGTGTCCCAGGAGTAGGGTGCTGGGACCCCGGGGCTGTAAAAAGCAGGGATGTTAAATACATCCCAAGGCACTTCTGTTTTCCTCGGCTCATCGCTGTCTGCAGCCACTCTGCCATTGATGCTCTTGGCTGCTCGAGCTGCTCACTGCTGCTGCTGCAGACCGGGCGTCTGGACACCATGGATCCGTGACGGCTCAAGGGCTCTGTGTCCATATAGCCAGTTGTACCTGAGGAGCCACAGCTCTGGAAGGGAGGAGACCCTTCTGAGGGTCTGTGCTTGCGATGGCTGGTGTGTCTGAGCACTGGCAGGTCTGAGGTCAGCCCATTTGCAGTCTAGAAGCTTGGCCTCTCTGCCTGCAGTGTTAGCCTGGTTGTTTCTAGAGGAGCCTTTGCTGGGAAACACCAAAGTCTAGTCTGGAGTCATGTCCTCTTGGATGTACTGAATCTCTGGCACTGAAAACCATGGTTGTGAGGAGAGTGGAAAGAAGTTTCCACTTCTTGGGAGGATTTTAAAGTTGTGGATGTGAGAAGTTTCCTCTGTGTGCCACTGAGGACAGCCTCCTCGCAACAAACTCAACTGTCAGACTAGCTTCAGTCGGCCCTTTGGCACAGGGACACTGGCCAGAGTGTGCTGGACTGGTCAGAGGGCGACACCAGAAAAACCTTCTGAACTCTGAGCCGCGGACGGAGCTGGACCCTGACCCGCTCGTAACTTCTGACTCCAAATTGAGATGGAGCCGTGTTTGGGGTTTTCCCTTGCCACTTATCATAGGCACTCTGTTTCCAGCTATTAAGCAAACTCGCCAGTGTCTAGGATGGCCCTGCCCTTGGCCAGTAACAGAGCGAACCATGGCATTACTGGCGTATTCCTGAGACTGTTCAGAGATGTTTTTGTGGGTAGAGCGACCTCAATTTCCTATCATTTCACTACTGAAGAATTTCCTCTGTGCTGACTTGCTTCTCTCCTTTAATAGCAAGAATGCTATAAGACATGAAAAGCCAAAACAGAAATCTTAAAATGCATTGTATATCTAGTCATGGTGAGCAGTTTACTTTTCTTCCAAGCAGTTTGTTGACACAGGGTTTTAAAAGCTGTTACAAATGCCTTCAAAGGCTCTTAAACTTCAGTACATCCCCGTTTAACACTGGTGCTACCAGATGGGCTTGGGCATAGGTGGAGTCTCAGGCAGTCGGTGAGCATTTGTTTCACATTATCCTCTGGGTTTGGGTGTGTTGTGGTGTCTTGTGTCTCCTTTTTAAAATAAATCTCCTTTTATGCATATTTGAGGAGCCGGAGCAGAGCTGCGAGAAGCTCCATATCTGGGCAGGAAGTCCTGCTGACCAGGCAGCCCAAAAATCGGGCAGCGGCGCCTGTTATGCTTGGCCCCTGCACAGATGTGGAAGTGAGTGGCTCAACCTCGCTCCGCTTCTGAGGGAGCGAGGAATAACGCTGTCCTCCAAACAGACGTGGCTGTGCTTCCAGTCATTGCAATGAGATGCTGCCCCGAGGGGTCTGGGCTTGCAGGGGATAGCGATGCAGCAGTTGGGGGGGGTAAGTGCCCCCTTCCCACACAGAGGGGGCTGCCTATGCTGCAGGGATGTCCCTGAGGTGTCATGGAGCCACCTGAGCTGTCCTGTGGGCAGTGGCTGGAGCTCATCCCATGCTGCTGGAGACCTACACCTCTGAGGGCAGAGGAGCCTGAGCCATCTTCGGATACCTGTCTTGCCTTGCTCAGTTTTCACATCGTTTCCCTCATATGTTTTGCTGTAACTCCAGACTTGAGCTAGCTTGCATGGTGAGGAGCAGCGGGCCAAGCTGCTGACACCTGCAAAGGGGAGTTCACAAGGAGGTGTGGAGCTCCTGGTTGCAAAGGCATGTGGTCTGGTCCTGGCTAGGGCAGTGCTCAAATGGGGAGGGATGGTGACTGGGTCTTCTGTGCATGCCTGGAGCTGTGTGTGGCCAAAGATCAGGGCTAGGACTCGTTTAGATTTCTTGAGGCAATGGATGATCAGCTTTTGTGGAACCCAAAGGCATGGATCACCTGGTGAAACAGTAACAGCAGTTTAAGAGCTGAGACTTTGCTGTATTACGTCTTGAACTTGGAACAGGTGATGCTCAGGGTGCTGGCAGAGGAACTGTGCTGGGCCAGTGGGTGGGAAGGTGCACCCTGTCTCACCTCAGCTGGTCCGGTAAGCCTTACAGGGATGGCCCACACCCACTGGGTCAGAAGTGCTCGTCAGACCTGTCTGTGTTCAGCAGTGGTGTGGGGCACCACCCGCTCCATCCCAGCTCTGCCAGCTGTTGGCTTCAGGGTGCTCGCCCTGCCCATCGCGATGGACAGCCGTGGCCAAGCCATCGCCTAGCAGTGTTTGCAGTCGGGTGGGTGTCCAAAACGGGTCCAGCACCCTGGCCACAGATCCTCCTGCCTGACTGGGGTGGTGGGTAGTGCCAGCCTGCTCCAGAGAGCGGGCACGAGGGTGTTTGGGAGAGTGCTGATCCAGCAGCTAACTGCAATTAAACTTGGGCTTGGGATGTGAAGCAGAAGTCATGTTTGGACAAGCAGAATAAACTACCAAGAAAGGGGCTTGCTAACACTGAAGCAGTGAAGTGAAATCCTGGATTTACATATCGGTGTGGCGGGTGCAGGCTGGTGGCCACCCCAAATGGCTGAGTGCCTGTCACATTGGGCTCCGAAGCATCTCGTTGTCTGGGGGGGTTCACGTGCCCAGTCTTGCTGCTGACAATGCTTTTCCCTTTGCTTCCCCCCTTGTATGTAATGAAACTTCTCAAATGAGTTTGTTTAATCCAGATGTTTGTATTTTAAATAAATAGCCATTCATAGTCCCTTGCCTGTACTCAGCTTCTGTCCCACTCATTAAGATCAGAGTCGGTTAACAAACCTGTCCGTTAGCAGATACCTAGCGCACGGCTCCAGAACTGGCAAGGTTGCAGGTGGTCTGTGCTGGAAACTTAAATGTCTTTGTTCTGGAGAGCTGAAGAACCGAAAATGCCCTATTTTCTGGATATTAGAGGCAGGGAGGAGTGTGTGTGTGCATGTTAAGACCATTTTTCAGATGTATTTTTATGAATTCCCAGGGTGAGAGGTCTTTTCCCTGGCTTAAAAGTATCTGGAAAGGCTGCAGATGAAAAACGAGGTGAAAACTGCAGGTCAAAGCCAAGGCGCAATGGACAGAGCCGTCCCTTGGGCACAGCGAGCTGGCACAGGCCGTTTTGTACTCTCTGGGCTGTGTCTCCAGGATGAGCAGCCTTGTGTGGGGACTTGATAGTTCTGCATGAAAAAGTGTGTAGAGACTTGTCTACCTTAAAATTGGGAAACCAACGCCTGGCTGTTTCTAGAACCATCTGTTCAAAAAAGCTTTGTCCTTAAAAGCTTCGTCCTTATTACCAACACTGGGCTTTCCAAGTGAGTTAGATGTCTCCTAATTTGAGTGCCATCAAACAACCTTCTCCTCTTGACAGCTGCGGAATGTGAGTGTTGATGTCAGCGGGACCTCGGGATGCCTCAGGTCCTTGCGGGAGCTCTGAGGAGCCTGGGAGCTGGTGCTGGAGGCAGGGCGGGTGGATGGAGGAGGGAGCAGCTGCCAGCATCAGCCCTGGCTTTGCATCCGAGCGGATCTGCAGAGCCCAGTGCTGCTGGGCAGAGCTCAGGGCTGGGGTCCAGCTCAGCTGCTGCCTGCAGGTCCCTGCACAGCCTCCTCTAAGGGAAATTTAATTTTTTAACCCCCCTATAGCATTGCAGAGTGAAGGAGCTGAGCACCCATGCTTTAAAAACAGCCTGTGTTCTTTTGCTGCTGCTGATCCTTCTGTTTGGAAACAGGTGTTGGCAAGGGTGGGCTCTGCCAGCCCCGTGCGAAGCTGGGAGCACCCTGCCCTTGCTGCAGAGCACAGAGAGGGGCTGGGGCTGGGTGAGGAGGATGAGGAGACGCAACGCCATTGATTCAAATACTGTGTGATCTTGTAGTGAAGGACTGCCCTACCACAAACGCACACGGACCAGGCTACGGTTGAGTGGGCAGGCAACGCCCTTCTCCAGCAGCAGAAACCTCTGCAGCCTGAGTGCTTCTGATGGGCTCTAAATGTGTGCGCACGGGCAAATAGTCAGTGCCTAGAAGCAGCTTGTATTTTGAGAGGGATTGAAGATCTACAAAAATGGGATGAGTGGGAGCAAGCACCCAAAGGGTGTAGTGGGAAGACCTGTGCACGTTGAGCATCAACAGAAAATGCGGGCTGCAAGGTCTAAAGTGGTGAGAAAACTGAAGGATGCTGACACTTTAATCCTTCTTGAGGACTGAAAAATTTTGGGTTTTGTGGAGGCATGTGAGCACGCTGTTGTTTACTCTCTGACTGCCCAGGGTCAGCTCTGCTGAGATGGGGTGAAGATCCTGAGGTGCTGCCACTGCACGTCCTGGGGTGGGACTATCCTCATTTTCCTTAAGTTCACTATTACAGGGAACCAATGTCTGTCAGGCAGGAGTCTGCAAGTGTCTAAAAACAACCAGGCTGAGGTAAATTCAGCATCCTGTGGTGTCACTTCTCCCTGGTGCGTCCTGCAGTACTTTGTTTTTTCTCCCACCATACCCTCCTGCATTCTTCACATTTGAAAAGCCATGGTTGGTAAATCCATGGTGCAGACACTAAACCAGGTTTGTTTTCAATGTTGTTGGGTTTTGGCACTTGGCTCTCCTGTTGGAGGTCATCAGGACCATCTCTGCAGCAGAGCATCCATGGATAAGACTTTCTTCCAGTTCCAGCGAGCAGCGTAAGTGTGGTGCAGCTACAGCCTTTCCTCCCTGGAGCCTCTCCCTGCTGTGTTTCCTGTTCACCATGGAAACCACCCATAAAACCAGCCTCTGTGGAAACGCCACATTCCCAAAATACTCTTGAGCCCCTGTGGAAAGGCCAAGGAGGTGCAAGCTGCAGTGAGGCCAGTTTAGTGTCAGGTCATGGCAATGCCCCTCCATGTCTCGCTGCCTGAGATCTGACCTGGGCAGGTCCATATGCAGTGTATACGCTGAATAAAAACTTTTTTATTTTGACCTAAGGCCTCTGTGCATGAGATTAAGGTGGTGGCTCGGGGTGTGTGCGTGTTCTGTCAGTGCCACCTGCCCTGTGCTGTTGCAGATGTGCCATCTTCCCTCACTTTAAGGTGAAAACCTTCATGCCAAGCATCCCTGCGTAGACTCACAGCAGGGCTGTGTGGACAGCGGTCAGATGGTGTTTGGGAGGTTTGAGGCTTCGCAGGACAAAAGGGATGGCTGGAGAAATCCATGTCTGAATGACAAAACTCAGTGTTAGTACTCCAGTCTGGGATAATCTGTGACGATAAAGCCTTTCCAACTGCGGTGTCCTGTTCTTTTCCAGATGTCGGTGAGCCAGCCGCAGTCAGGAAGAGGTGTGCCTTGTTTACGCTGCAGAGGGGCCTGCACAGGCTTCGAGCCGCATTCCTGGAGGTAACGTCCTGCCCTTGCCGGGCCCTGCCCTGGCACGGTCCCTTTGGTCCTGCCGGCATTCAGGCTCCGGTGACACTGAACTGCAGAGCGCTTGCGTGGTGTTGGGTGGTGCAGAGGACATGCTGTCTAAATAGGACAGCTGCTGAGTAGAAAAGATGCTCGTGCTCCCTGCTCTCCATCCCCCTTCCCTTGCTGGTCCTGCTCTTCCAGTTTTTGAGTTAAAGCCTCATCCACAAGTGCTTAAACCAAGCTGAGGCTCCTATGCAGTGGGGTTTTTCTGCTTTTGCTAACATTGCCTGCTCCCTGGGAGCTGAGACTCTCTGCTAGGCTGGGTGCAGGTCTTGGCAGTGAGCTGTGGCTTGGGAAGAGGAGAAAGCTGGGGTGAGAGATGGCCCAGCCTGCAGAAGGGTCTCACCTGCCCACCCGATGCCCTGCGCAGCATGCGTGCTGCAGCACGGCTGCTCTGCATGCGCGGATCCCACCGCGCGCTGGTTTCCCAGCCCGCCAGACTGTTTGAAGACTCCTTGGTGAAAACAAACATGTCCTGATTTTGGAGGCAGGGAAGTGCTGACCAAAAGGATAACTCAGTGCTGTCAGCAGGAGCTGTGCCCCGTGCCTGGCTGGTGCCCTCGTCCCTGACAGCGAGCATGGGTGCAGAGCTGGCGAGGGCTCGGTGCCGCATCCCGCTCGGCAGCACCAGCGTGGCTGTGGTGCTGGCTGTCCTGGGCTCCCTGACGGCTGAAGTGCCAGAGACATCCTGGTGTTGGTTCTTTATTTTCAGTTTTTCCTCCTAAAAACACTAGATTAGGTAAATAGCCACCAATATCGGTAGCTGCTGGGAGCAGACCAGTACCGTGTTCTTGGCTCTGGGCAGGGGCCGTGAGCTCTGCCCTGCTCCATCTGCTTGCGAACTGAAACAAAGCGGGCTTTGAAATGGAAGGGAGCTATCCAGATGTCATTAATTAAAAAAGCATTAATGCCCTCTGGGGCTGTCTTGCAAAACACTAGGCTCTTTTCTGTGCGCTGCAGAGTGGCTGTGCAGCCGTCCCGCCGCTGCGGTGCGCGGAGCCCATGATGCAGGTGCTGTCTGCTACCGAAGGGCTCCGCTGGGCTTCGTGGCGGTGGCACGCGGCTCTGTCCTGCAGCCACGAACTCCCAGTTTCGGTACCTCAGCTGTGTGGAAATCCAAACTTCAAAACACTCATTTGGGTGAATCACTACATTCTGGTTTTTTTAATTGACTTTAAAGGCTGGTTTAAATCATGTTTGTTCCAGTATCCTGCTGAAATACTCAGGGCTGCATCAGAGCTAGTTAGTCCTGTTGCTACTAGCATTTGATGGAAAAGCTGGCCAGCAGAGTGGCCTTATAGACTTCTCTTTGTGACTTATAGCTGTTATAATTAAAATCATAGATACTTCAGTATCAGCTCATCTGTTAGCAGTCACTATTCTCATGGCATGTAGAGCTTCCTAAGAGGTGAGACTGGCGCTCGGCTGTCGGAGCCTGGTGGAGGTGGGACATTTAGTGATGCCTGAGGGAGTTTTAAAAAGTTTGGGGAAAGTGGCAGCTCCCCATGTGGGTGGGAGGCAGTGGCCCATCAGCGCTGCTGCAGCTGAGGACAGCACTTAAGGGTTTGCAGCTTTCTGCTCCATGCTGCTACCAATCCCGCTGGGATGAATCATGCTGAATTCCCACACGTGGCTCGAGCCACAGGAGCCTTTTTTCTTGTGCTGTAACCCTGGTCTGCTCTCAGCCTTTGAAAGAGGCTGATGCTCGGTGGCTGAGCCTCCCGTGTCAAAAGGATGGTCTCGCTTGTCACCCGCAGGAAAATCTGCAAGTCGTGCAAATGCAGCCAGGAGGACCACAGCCTGAGCTCGGACGTGGAGGATGACCGGAAAATCGGGCGCCTGCTGTCGGACTCCAAGTACGCCACACTCACTGCCCGGGTGAAGGGAGGCGACGGCGTTCGCATTTACAAAAGGAACCGGATGATCATCACCAACCCCATTGTCTCTCGGAAAGACCCCACCTTTGACACCATCACATACGAGTGGGCTCCCCCGGGGCTCACCCAGAAGCTGGTAAGACAATCCACCGCGCGTTTGGGTGGTAGTCGCATCGCTTAATGGAGAACATAACTCGGCTCTGGAATAAAGTTATTGGGGGGGGAAAAAGTAAAGCCCATGATTTGCCTCAAAGAGCAAAAATGTGTGTAATGCTTTATTTTGGAAAACCACGTAAATAACTGGAGTAGGCAGGGGAGGGGAATGGATTGCCTCTGGGTTTTTATAGGTTTGCTTACATTTCTAGGAGAAGCCTTAATGGGTTTTACAACTAGAAAGCTCACTCTTTGGTACAGCTCATGGCCAATAAAAACATTGCTGAGGACAGATCCACCTCCGCTGTCCTGCCAGTTGTACGAGGCCTGTACAGCCCACGCAGGCGTCTGCACACTCCAGACCCCGGGCTGGGTGCGGCACCCGTCTCCGTGCTTCTAAAGCAACGCGGGTCTGGATGGGGCTTCTGGGAGAAGCAGTGGGGACGAGCTGTTCGGGTGGCTTTTTTGGGCAGGAGATGCCCTGCGCTGCATCTCTGCTGGAGAGGGAGATCCTGCCTTGCTCGTTGGGTCTGATGTGGGTGTGAGCCTGTCCCAGGACCCGCCAGCGCAGGTGCAGGTGGCCAGCTGGGACTGTTCCTCTAATCCAGAGGGTTTTTCCAGCAAACACTTCAGGAAATTATGCTTCACTCTGATTTGATTTCTCTGCTTTTGAGACAACGTGGAAAGAAGTAATGCTGCCTCTAAATCCAGTGCTGTGTCTGTAAATTATTCTGTTACGGAAATGGGCTTTAATGATAACACCAAAATAACGGTCATCTTTCACAGAGAAATTATTTCCTCTGCTTGCTGAGCTAGTCATAAAATCTTGGACTTAAAGTAGGCCTTTTCATCCCAGGTTTATTACCTGGGAGTGCACTAGTGCTCCCTTGTGCCTCTAAATCCCAGAATGGCCCTAAACCTCCCCAGAATGGAGCTGCCTTTCCTGTTGGATGCTGCATCCCCTCGGCCCCGACGGGCGTCCGTAGGAACACCGACACAGAGTGCTGATGGCGCTGACTTTGCGATACTGCTGTCTTTACGTTTGCTCAGATCTGCTGGGTAGGCAGAGGAGTAGGGAAGGGGGCTTGGTTTGACTTCTTGTGGTGGTGGGCAGCCAGGCTGCTGTGCCTCGGGGATCCCATCTCCCAGTCACAGAGCGGCATTGCCTCAGCAGAAACCATCCTCCAGCAGCGGCAACCAAGTAGCCCGGTGGGCTGGGAGCCCCTCTGCCAAGGGACGCTCTGGCCACCTCTGCCGAAGGGCAGCAGCAGCTCGTCCCTGACCTGCGCAGACTCATGGAGCTTCCTCCCCAGGGAAGAGGAACAGGAAAGCTCGCTGTGCTGGGGTGTGCTGGCCTGGAGGGACACTGACCTCTGCAGCTGGGAGCATCCTGCCTGCGTGGGCACAAACTCTGCCTGTCGCGGCTGCCTGAGGAACCCCTCCCAGATCCTGCACTGGAGCTGGGATTTTTTCCTTACAGCTAAAACAGTCTAGTTAGTCCAAATCATAAAACCAAAACAGAAATATTTAAGAGAACTCAGAGCAAAAAGGGGAGATGAGGAGCGTGGTCCCATGCCAAGGGCTGTATCCAAAGACAAGCCCCCAGCCCCACCTCCCCTCCTGCGCCTGGTTTCTGTCTGGCCGAGCAATGTTGCTGTGTGGGAATGAGTGGAAGTGGTTTTTGGTGTGTGGGAGCGTTAGCCAGCCGCATACTTCTTGAGGGAAAGCTTTAACTGTGTTGTGGTACTAACAATGCTGCCTATTACACTGTCATTAGTGGACAGCTTTTGCTCTTCCAATTAAACGAATAGCTTAAAGCTGCTGAAAATTGCAACCAGATTGTTTCAGAGAAGAACTGGGGAGACAAATGTGAAATTGCAGTGGCAGACTGATGATTTCTCCTTAGAACTCAGTTGCCCTAACCCCCTTGCAAGGGCTGATTAAGGGTGGCCTGTGGTCCATACTGGGAATGCCGACCAGCGGAGCAGGCCACTGGGCTTTAATGGGGGACCGAGACCCCCGCACATCCCACTGCCTGGCTATTTAATCGTAGCTCTGCTGCTTGCAGCTGCCTCTTCTTTGGTAGGAGCTGGCCCCACAGGAATGTTTGTTTAACCACTGTTTGCCTTCTGCCACTCCCAGGGGGAATCGGGGAGCTTGTGAGATGGGGAGAACAATGGTGGCACTCTTCCCACTCAGCCCGATTCATTAAGCATGCTGCCCAGCCTGGGATTTATCAGGAAAACCCTGGTTTTGCTGCTCCACAAGCTGGCTGCAGCGTGGTGCTGCTGGTATCTCGGGGCAGGGTCGGCTCCTCGGGGTGAAGGATTCCCAAACTGTGGCTCCTGGGCTGATTTCTCCTTCTGTGGGCCTGAACCCCAGCTGTACCCCATCACAGGTGTGTGTTTGGGGTGGTCCCCACAGCCGGGGCGTGGGGAGCCCAGCAGCCCCCGCAGCAGCAGCCTTGGTCCTGGCAGTGCTGGCAAGGGCAGCTCCGAGGACACGAGCCCCGTGAGAGCTTCAGGGCTGTGTGTGTCCCTGAGCAGGCTGGAGGGGATGGTGGGTCACGTACACAATGCGTAGGAGCTTCAAACGCAACCTTGACTGGAAGATCAACTTGACAAACTCAGGAGAAATGCTGGTGTCAGCCCTCTCGGGAGAGTTCAAAGGGGCTTTGGGCCAAAGAGCTTTCAGTGCAGAACTGAGTCGCTCCGGTGATTTCCTTCTGAAGGCAGGCTGGAAGCTGGGGGTGGTTTTTCACATTGTTGTCCTGAGGTGGATGGTCCAATAATAGGAGGAAGTTCAGAGTGTTTTCCTGAAGCTGTGCCTGGAGAAGTTGTAAAGTAGATACTCAGGGTCCCTGGGGAAAGTGAAAAGAACAGATCATAAAATATCTCCAAAATCAAGTGGCTGTCAGTGAAAACTTAAAAATACTCTTCCTTAAAATGATTTGTGCTAAGGCAGCATAGTAAAGCAATTGCCTTTAATAAATGGTAGCAGCAGAAGAAACAACTTTTTATTATCCTTCATTTCAGTTTTTGGTGTCAGGTTCAATTTTTTTTCCCTGCTCTATTCTCTGGACACACTTTATGACATCTGCAATTGCAACTCTAAGCATTCCCTTGATCAGAGAGCGAAATCCCACCACGTGTCTGGGCAGATACTGGAAGCTGCTCGTGAGCAGCCCAGCCGTGCTTTCCAGAAGGGCCGGAGACTGCTCTCTCCTGCTCTCAGCGCAGACATTTTCAGTTGGCCATGGAGAGCCTGGCGCTGGAGTGGGACAGGGCGCTTCGGGTGCACGTGCTGGCTGCTCTGGTCTGAGTGTGCTCGTTACTCTTGGCATGCTCGAAGTGGATTAAGAATTTATTCCATTAAGATCCTACCGCTGTTACTGCTCTGCTAGCGCTCTGGCTGTGGCTGTAGCAAGCCAGAGCAGATGCTGCCTGAACACTAGCTCGTGGTTGTACAGCATCGAGGCGTTCGTTGCTTTGCTTTCCCGCTGTCAGACACCACCGGCAGCCCTGTGTTCTTACTTTGTGAGGCAGTGCCTGCGTGGGGCCCGGGAGGAGCTGTCGGGGAGCTCTTCTCTTGCTTCTGTAGTTCCTGCTAGGATTTCTCACTTCTGTGCAAGCCAGCTGAGCACCAGATCGCTCCTGCAGCATCCTCCAGCTCTTCCCAGGCGGCACCCGCTCCCACGGGGCAGCAGCCTCCCCAGTAAACTTCTGGATGTCCTGAGTGGACCGTGACACTTGTCTCCGTTAAATCATTTCTCTATTGCTGTTGCAGATCTTCAGGCAGGGATCTTGCCCTGCAGTGCTGCTGCCCGGCTGCAAGCAGCTGAGGTGGAAGCTGACCTTGAAGTTTTTACAGACGTGCCAAGTTGTTCACTGTTGTGCAAACGTTTCTGTATTTCAAGGGCTATGCTGGACCAGACTGTGTGCAGCAAAGAGTTAATAGGTTCTCTGCTTTTTGAAAATTTTGATTTTCAAATGCTGACCAAGTAAGAAACAAATCTAACGCAGCTGGATGCTGGTCTTTAAAACAGAGTGGCGGAGCGCCAACTGGCTGCCCCTTCGCTCTTCACACCACAATAGGAAAAACGCCTGGAGCGGGAAACTCCCTTCCCCTTATGGCGGGCCAGGGGAAGTTAACTGTACGGGCCCCGTGTCCTGCAAACGCCAGTTCGGGGTGCGACAGACCTCGCGAGATGGTGGCTTGCTCTGCTCTGAGGATAGTGGCAGGTTGAGTAGAAGACTTTCTTTTGGAGACTGGTTGCTCCTTGGCATTTGCTTTCCATGTTGCAGGGTGTCCGTGACCAAATCCCCTCCCTTCACTGTAAATCAGTAGCTGGGTGGAGCTGGTGGCTCTCTGTTTAGGTAGAGGCTCAGCTGCTATCTGACTGCTTTTCCTTGGATTACGCTATTGGTTTCTTAAGTGAAAAGTGGGATCTTCTACTGTGCTGTGAGGCTTTGATGTTTATGGGTTTCTGGTCTTTTCAGCAGCCTTGCTATCAAATTACCAGGAATAGTGGCATGCTGGTGCCGGCGAGGGAGATTGTGTTGGGACCTGGATGTGAACTAGTGAAGAGGGTCTGTGCTGCTTTGCTTTCCTGGGGAGCCTGGGGTTTTCTAAAAAACAAAATAAATCCCCCTGAAACCATTCAACCTGTTTTCTGAGGATGAGATGATGAACAGTACTCCGTCTGCTTCTTGCATCTGACTGTGTTCAGCCTTTTATTTCTGAGGTGGGGGTTAGGACAACTCGAAGGGAGGAGGGAGGGGAAGGGGCACGTTTTCTGCCACCGCTCCATAACGCGAGCGGAGCGTCTGTTCGCGGAAATGCCCACAGCAAGAAAGCTTGTGTTTCCACACCGAATGTGGCTTAGCGTAGCTGTCGGTGCTCTCTCTGTCCAGGCCATGCAGTACATGGAGCTGATCCCGAAGGAGATGCAGCCGGTGGCGGGGACGGAGGGGGCCTACTATCGCCGGCGGCAGCTGATGAGACAACTCCCCCTGTACGACCAGGACCCGTCCCAGTGCCGCGGCCTCGCAGAGGGCGAGCTGAAGCTGATGGAAGACTTTGTGAAGAAGTACAAAGCCGAGGCGCTGGGGGTTGGGGAGGTGGCACTGCCAGGCCAGGGCGGCAGTGGCAAGAAGGAGGAGGGGAAGGCGCAGGACAAGAGCATCGCTGCCGGCAAACCCCCCGAGTCCACCAACGGGGCCCTGGAGCCTGCACCGGCGGGAGGGCACTACGTAAGTACCGCATTCTGTGGCGGGACGGGCTGGCAGGGTGTCCTGGTGCTGCTCTGAGCTTGGGGAGCTTCCAGGGGACAGACTCAGTCTCAAGCAGAGGGAGGGAAAAGATTCCACCAGCCCGGGTTACCCGTTCCTTGTTCACAATACTGCTCCTGTGGGCTTCTCCCAGTCTGCCGCAGTTTCTCAAACTGCCGGAGCGGTGCCGCAAGGCTCGGTTGGATCACGGCATGCTTTGGTACAGCTCTGCGGAAGACCCCAGCGGGACCCCTCTCGTGCTCCTGCCAGCCCTGCTGAGTGCAGATATCCATCGAACGGGGTCTGGAGGGGTGGGTTATGTCCTTTTCCCCATCTCCGCTGCAAAAGCTGGGCTGAACCACCAAGGTGAGTTTTCCATTAGCTGTGGGAGCCAGTGACTGCAACTTTGGAGTCTCGGCAGCTCTGAAAGATTGGGCGTGACACATCCCTGGATGATTGTTTGTCAGTAGGGTACTCAAGATGAGAAACCATGTTTTGCTGCAGGCTAGTGAGCGTTTCCCACTGGGCTTGCACCCAGTGCCAGTGGAAGAACAGCAAGTGACAGGAGGGGGTGGCTCGGGGAAAGCTGTGAACCTGGAGACAGTGCTCCCAGGGCTGTTATTGCTCTGGGGAACTGTAGACAGGCCACGCATCTCTCTGGGTGTAAAATACATTTCCACGGGGAAATGACTGAGATTCCCAGACACCCTCTTAGGCTGGTGTTCTCCCAGAGCCGTCTGGAGCGGCTGTTTGGTTGCTGAACAAATGCCTGTCATGAAATATGGTGAGTGAAAGCCTCGTACCGGCCCTTGTGAGGGTCACCTGCCGCAGAGGATTTAGAGCTGGGGAAAAATGGTGTCTGAGGGTTTTTAAGGCAAGATTTTTCTAGCTGTTACTGCACTGAGATTGACACATTAAGAGCAGTTTTCCCTTTCACTCCATATTGGGTAGCGTCTCCCCTCCACGATGGCCTTTTCTACTAACGTGTGGCTGACTTTGAGTCCAGTGACAGAGTAAAATTTTTTTCACTGTTGCAACAAAATACTGAATTGGACAAAAAATTTTAAGCTTGAAAATAGCCAAAGAAGGAAGCTTTCCATTAAGCACATTAGTAAAAGTCATCTCAGCAATGAGGGTTTATTTAGACTGCAAGTTTGTCCTTCCAGATAAATACATAGCTGCGATGTTATTCTCTGTAGTTTGAAACATCATTTTTCTAAAGGCACTAGCTGAAAAATGGAACTGCTTCAAAAGCAGCTGCAGAGATCACTTCAACCAGCGCGCTGTGCGGCTCGGCTCGCAGCCGGCTGTGAGCCACCGTGCTCTCTGTTGTGCTGGGGACATACCCTGCTGCATCCCGCGCTAGGGAAACGCTGCCCGTGTGAGGCTGGAAGCAGATGTGAGCAGAAGAGCTATGTGAAGGCCAGGAATTGGTGTAAAGGGGCTGAGAAATGAGGTGCACGAAGCCAGCGGTGCTGGAGCTGTTAATGATGTCGATGTATTCAGGGTTGAAATGGAGATCAGCACCGCTACAGGTGTGGAGGTTTAAGTACCTCTCTGCTTGTGTCACCACCTCCTGTGTGTCTCCCAAAACCTGGGTGGGAAACACCACGCCTGCTCCCGAGCCTCCTTCCACCACTGCTCTCTGGGATGCCGCAGGTGATGCTGGCGAGTGCTGCCAGCCTGCCCGGGGCTGCTCCAGGGCGTGCTGTCCTCACCAGGGAGCAGGTTTGTTCCAGCCCTCCAGGACCTGCAGGACTGCAGCGATGAAGGAGGCTTTTTGAGAAGATATAAGTGCCTTTGGTTCAGGGGCGTGGGGGAAAATATGGTGCTGAACAGGTTATTTTGGAGATCCTGGTTCTCAAGCAGTTTGTGTGATGTTTCTTCATTGAGCCTGTTTAAATTAGGACACAGATTTGAATCTATTGAGTACCAAACCTCTTAATGAGCACCAGCAGCTTGACTTCACCCTATTTCAGATCAAGGTGTGGGTCTGAACTGTAGATTCAGAAGCTGGATGTGAGGGGGAAAAAAAATCTAACAAAAAACCCACTGCTCTTGCTCTAGAAATGAGTGGACCCAGAAAGCACTGATGCTGCACCAAGAAACAAGCTAGGATGATTCCCTGGGGTGTTTGTGGGGTCCCTGTGCTGAGGCTGTTAAACCCCTGTTGCCCATGCAGGCCAGCTGTGTTGAAACTGGTGTGTAAAGGAAAACATACAGGGTATATTTTCAGCGTAAATCATCATGAGAGGCATCTGAGCTCAGACAGCTTTTGAATTCATCTGGGCTGCAGAGAGGGGCCCCGTCACTAACTTCTGTCCTGTGAGCTGAATGCTCTCCACTGAGCACAAAATCATCTTTAACCCTCCCAGAGCTGGAAAGTCCTGGTGTTATAAGCCACTGTGCTGGAATTAAATCAAATCCTGAAGCAGTTGATCAAAATCAGCCGTTGTCCCAAAAAGCTGGAGGCCAGCAGCGAAGTGATGCTCAGGGGAGCCTCGCGGTGCCCAGGGAGCTCCTTCCATGGGAGCTGTCATTGCGAAACAGCAGCCTGGAAGTTTGAGAAAGCTTGGGAGAAAGGGACACTTTCTTGGCCAACACCTCTGGTAACTCTGCTAATAAAGTCTTCGTTCCTCTCCCTACGCGATGGAGATGTAAAATGAGTACCAAGCTGTAATCCCATCCTAAATTTGCAGAGCCACTTTTTATTTGGTGTTTAACTGGTAGGGAGATGGAAGTTACATGATGCTTAGGAAAAGCCCTGTGAATAATTGCCATAGAAAGAAACAGCAAAATAAGTTGTTTTTTTAACAGTTTTTATTGGCAGGAAAGCTGAGCTCAGAGTTGGAAGCTGCTCGTGTTTGTTCTCGCTGTTAGATCGTGCGAGATAAGCAGGGCTGGGATGGCTGGGGCTGGCTTGTCCCGGGATGACAGCGTGGAGGCAGCTGCAGGGCTAGGCTCTCTGGTGCCCTGAGTTGCCCAAATCTGATGCCCTGGGGGAAGATACCAGGGCAAGGGGGAAAACAGGGCCTCACTTCCCTGTGATGGGTGCGGAACTCATCGGCGCCTGCCTGCCCTCGCCGGCAGCAAGGCCAGTGTGCCATGAGTGGGGTGTGCCAGCTGCTCTGCAGAGCACAGCACCTTTGCGTGCTTGTTTTCTTGTTTGCGGAGGCCAGAAATAGCACGGCTCCTGCGCTTCTCCCCTTCTGCTGGAGTTACTCCCTCGTTGGCGCGGGTCGTGGGAGTCCTTAGAAGTGTGTCTGAAGCCCTCCGCAGCGCAGGAGGGGCGTAAGCAGGCATGTCCCCTTCCAGGCTCACAGGAAAGCCAACTCAGGAAACGTTTTGTCTCCTCTGGTGCTGCCTCTGCTCGTCACACAGGATTTGCCGGTACAGTAGGAGATGCCCGTCAGCTTGGTGGAACTTTATTCTTGGGTGTCTTCTGCCCACCTATTAGAAATTTGACTTAAATCAGAGTGTTTGTAAGCGAAGTCATCGTCCGAGTGTGGGGAAATTCCTGACCCCATGCCTCTGGGAGCATTCTGAGGGGACGCAACGCTGTGCAAATGCTCCGGTCGGGCATGGCGGCTCAGACCACAACGCATGCAACATGCCAGCTGCTTCACACCGCGTCTTGGTTCTGTAAAAGCCCCGGCCGGCCTGCTGCCGAGACTGCTAGGAGAAGTCTGGCCTGGCAGCCAAGGGCTCTGCTGGAAAAGCCTCCAGCTGCTACTGCAGTGGTTCTTTCGGGGAGTGACAAAGCACAGGCACAGCAGCAATTAGCCTGGCCCGGGCTATCCAGCCTGAAATAACAGCCCTCAGCCGTGGGCTTCAGAGGGGAGAGCTCTAAAGCTTGCTTTAACTCATCGCAGGATCACTGCGGGTGTGGGTAAAGAGCAAAACCAGCGGGTCTTGTCTAATGTGCATAGATGCTAATTAATCTTCAGATTAGCCAAACCTAATCCTGTCTTTGGACTGGTGTAAATTGAGAGCTGTGCTGAAATCTGTGGAGCGACATCAGTCTTATGCATGGATGTATATAAAAAACAGTGAGGAAAGACCAAAGTTGCTAATCTCTGTGCAAAATGACATCTTGGACATCTATAGCGTAGAAGTGCGGCATGTCTGAGCTCTTAACTCTTTCCCAAAGAACCCTTGGATTTTAGCGAAGGTGGGTGTTAGCTCAGGGGGAGTTACCTGATGGTGGACAGTGCTGCTCTTATTGCCCGAGGATCTGGCTGGGAGAAAGTAAGCGGCGTTCCAGGTGAGGGCTGGCAAATATGTCTTTGTGATGATTTTTATATTACGGCTTGGTACTGTGTCCGTACATAGCCCCAGCCCAAATGTTTGCACAGGATGTCGGGTAATAGACTTGGAGATGTTGGTGCTGTTGGCCACAGGTGCCCTGCGATGCCCTCGGTGTTGTCTGAGCCCCGTTGAGATGGCTGCGGGGTTCAGAACGATGCGTTGAAAAGATGCAGTGAATCAGTATGTCTGTGAAGTAACGATCCATCCGTGCACTGAGCATCCCTGCGCTGTTCCCACCCCGCCCCACGCTCATTCCGCTGTTTCTCTTGCAGCGCTGCGAGACCTGCAAGCAGGCGGTGCCGGGGGACTGCCCGGTGGTGTATGCCGACAGGGCCGGCTACTCCCGCCAGTGGCACCCGGCTTGCTTCGTCTGCTGCCGCTGCTCCGAGCCCCTCGTCGACCTCATCTACTTCTGGAAGAGCGGAGCCGCCTGGTGTGGGCGCCACTACTGCGAGAGCCTCCGGCCACGCTGCGCCGGCTGCGACGAGGTAGGGACCGGCCAGCTTCCCTCTGCCCGGCGTGGGCTAAATCAGGGCTGGGGTGGGAAGGGACCTTAAAGCCCACCCAGTCCAACCCCCCTGCAAGGAGCAGGGACATCTCCAACCAGATCAGGTTGCTCAGAGCCCCGTCCAGCCTGGCCTGGAATGTTTCCAGGGACAGGGCACCCACGGCTGGTGGGTGTAAGCGGTTGTCTGTCTGTCCCATAGATCATCTTCTCGGAGGACTACCAGCAGGCGGAAGGGAAGGCCTGGCACAAGAAGCACTTTGCCTGCCTGGAGTGCGAGACGCTGCTGACTGCCAAACCCTTCTGTCTGGACAACGCCAGCCTCCTGTGCACCGTCTGCAGCAAAAGCAAGCGCCTCTGAGCGGGGAGTGGCCCGGCGGCGAGGCGAGGGCCCACCAGGACTGGGGTCATCTGACAAGTACATGAGAAGGGGAAGGTTAAAAAAATATATTAGAGCCTGGCTATTCACTTGCAAGCAACTGAATGTGCCCCCTTGCACCCAGTACAGCTTGCAGGAGAATATTTCCTTCAAGAAGAAAAAGGAAATTCGTACGCCTGTGGGTGGGAGGTACATGGTGTATCTGACTAGGAGGGACTGAAAAGGAGGATCTGTTGCGCTGGTTTTTTTTTATAAAATCTCTTTAAGCTTCTTGTGACTAAAATCTTGCAATAGTCTTTTGGAAATAACACATCTCAAAAGTAACTTCTGGCATACTAAACCTACAGTCATAGTCAAAACCAAGGGTTGTTCTAATTTTTTGACACCCATACTGGAAGCTCACACTAATAGGCTGCTGCAGCTGTACTAAAGCGATGGGTTTGAAGAGTCCGATTAACCCTGGTGATTACTTCGGAAAGCAAACGATATAAAATTGCAGCAACATGTCGCTGTAGCTTTCTCCTCCCGAGCGTACAATAGCGTAACAAGGAGTTGGCACACAGGGCGGTTGGTTTAAGGCTGTGTGCTGGGAAGGGTGCAGCTCTGCCCTGGGGCAGCCGACGGGCTCAGCCCCCGTGAGCCGCAGCCCTGGCGCGGGACGGCAGAAGCATTCCTGGAGATCCCGCTGCCCGGCTCGCCTGCCTCCCACTGCCTGCTAGTGCAGGCGAGTGCGCTCCCACCACGGTGCTGGAGGCTGTGAGGCATTTAAAGTATGGGCCTTTATTTCAGCTGGATTTGACTGGGGATTTTATGGAAAACAGCTTTCAGCCTGAGCTGTCCTGGGGGAGCACCGTGCCTGCAATGCTGCAATGCCAGTTTTCCCTGTAACGCATCAGTGACCCCCTCCAAGTACCAGGGAACTGTGCCTTCCCCTCGGAGCCGGCAGCACCCTCGCCCTGGGCTCTGCCCGCTCCTCATCCCACAGCTCCCCATCCCTTCTCGGATCTGACAGGGCTGACACCATCCCAGGATCCAGCACTGAGTCTCTGTGGGTAGGACTTGTTCCCTAAGTCATGCCATGCTTCTGGTAGTCACCAAAAATATTGGATATGCCTGTGTGCTTGGTCTTTTATATTAAATGTCTACATTATTTGCCAGAGAACTGGAATATTTTTTCACAGAGGTGACTGTGCAAAGAGCTCACGATTGCTGGGTTTTCTTTCTGCTGCAGAAGACGCTGGTTTCTCTTTAAAGCGTGCTGCGTGCTGTGGATGTTTGCTTGCTTGTGACAAAATAACTTGCAAATGGGAGTTGGGGAAAACTGTACCTGCTGCGGCGGGGTTGGAGCATGTGAGTCGGGGCCAGATTGTGCCCCTTGGCCGCGTGTGTCGGGGGATGCCCCGTGCTGCTGCTGTGGAGGAGCTGGCCAAGTCCCTCACCATGTCTGAGATGGATATGGTGTAAAGACCAATCTGTATGCGTAGGGGTACAGCCCTCGTACGCTTTGTCCAGCCCCGTGCTGTTGGGCGGTTGATATTCCTGGAGCCACTGGGGTGTTTTGAGAGAGGAAGTGAAACACTGCCGCTGGAGCAGAGCAGGAGGGTGCCGAGGTGGCAGCGACAGCTGTAGCTGTGGGTGACAGCAGGGTCTGGCCGTGCACGTGCTCCTGGGGTTGCTTTGTTGGTGGATGCATTGAGTGCCTGGGGTGTTGTTTTGTAAGCTCAGTTGGGTGCTGCAAGGCAGGAGAGGACACGTAGAGCTGAGGTTGTGCTAGGAATGATAAAGCTCCCTTGGATCTGGGCACTTTGGTTATAAGTAAAGTGGAAATGAAAATAAAGCCCAGTGCTTAGCTTTATTGCTGCTTCTTCATTTTGTTACAAGGGACACAGTCCGTCTCCAGTAACGCAATCCTCCATCACTAACGCCTTTATCTAGCTGCTTGGAAAAAAACACCACTACAGCATGTTCTGGTTTGGGTTTGATTTTTGTGACCCATGAACTGTAATTCTTCTCCCCGAAGTCCCCGTTTCAGCATATACGTGCCTGCTTGAGGCGTTTTGGACTGCTAGCATCGGCTCGAGCCTTTTGGGTGTTTCTGCAGCTTGTAAAATCCTGTCTGCTAAAAAAACTTACTGCAATTAAACAGCTTAACAAAATCCTGTGCCTCTCAAGTGTCAGGAGCAGAAGCATGAAATTAATGCATCTAACAGCTCAAAACGTTTGTGAGTCTTTAGTTTTGGTATTAAAATTGAAATTCAGTGTAAGCATGGGCAGATACTCATCCCAAGTGAAGACGTTTCACTGTGTTCTGCTCTGGTTTATCATCTAGAACAGAGGAGGCTGCAGCCGCCTCCTGCGGGTCACAGCTCTGGTTCTCAAGAGTTAAATCTGCAGGGGTGTGCTGGCCTCTCATGGAGAGCCACCAGCGAGGCGTGTACGGGGGTCTGTCTGGAAAATGAATAAAAGGTGTTTCAGGGGGTTGCTGTGTACAGCAGAACAGGCTCTGGGCAGAGGCTGTGCCGTGTGACCGTTTGGAAAGCACCTTGTGCCAGAGCTGTGTCCGGTCCGTCGTCTCAAATAAAAGCTGCTGTGCCGAGAGCGCTGTGTGCTGTGCCGCCTGGCTGTGTGTGCCCTTCGCGGGGGCCGGCTGCTCTGGGACCCCGCCTGAGGGTCGCAGCGCTCGAGCCCCCGGCCGGTTAGCGTCACCTGCGTTGTGCTGTGGTCTCTATGTCCCTGCGCCTCCGCAGTGGCGTTACAGCCACCCTTCTGTTCTCATCAGACAGTTTTTGTTTCATCTCCCTAATGAAGAAGTAGGCACCAGCACGGGGACTGGGGTGCGATGAGATGCTCACACCCTGGTCTCACAACACCCACCGAGCACCACGGTGTGCCGGGGACTGCGGACACGCTTCCCGGGAGGCAGCAGGGCCGGGTGTGACAGTGCCACGGGGCCGGTAACACTTTCTGTGCTGCCCATCCCTGGATTTCAGCACTGCTGCTGCGGAACCTCGCCGTGGGTGCTGCTCGTCTCAAAGGCTGCAGCGTGGCACGGGGATCCCACGCGGGCAGAGCGAAGCGGAGCGGTCTGCGAGAGCTGAACTTCTCCCTGGTGTGTTTTTAATATTCATCTAGCTCTTTTGTGGAAGCACAGGGATACATTGCGTTGTGTAATGGTCAGTTGAGCACCACACACTGCAGGAACTGATGCCAGTGTTTTAGCTTGTGAATCCACAGAGGAAAATGTCTTTAATTCCCTCCTGTCGATGGCCAGAGGTGGTGAGCACAAGGACTTGTGCCTCCTACGTGAACATTTAGCTCCAATTTAAACCCAAACGTTCTGTATGGTTCTCCTAAATATGACTTACAATACCTGAAAATGTTCCTATGACGTTAAATAAACCATTTCTGGATATGAAAGCCTCCTGAGCCTTGCGTCAGTTCCCTTCCCAGTCTTGGGGCAGACATACTGCCTGTGGGAAGGGCAGGAGCTGCGGTTGGGCGAGGAGGAGGGAGGGAGGAAGGCTGGAGGTGCTGCTGCTTTTCACAGGAGAGACCGGGACGCTGGCTCGTGTTGGTGAAATGGGCTGCGGCAGAGCCAACGAGAGCCTGGGACTGCAGAGTGGGGGCCAAGGGCGGGATTCACGGGAGGGAGCCCTGCTGCGCAGCCAGGGATTCAAGGGCCAGGATCTGGGCGATGGGCTTCCTGGGGAAGCCTTCCTGATGGGCTCGGCACATCTGTGCACCTTTAATCCAGGGGTCAAATTGACTCGTTGACCTGTGCCATCGCCTGTTTGAGGTTAATTATTTAGCAGGCTTAGCGAGTGCAGTCATCCCCAGTATTCCTTGAGATGGTCTGTGAGAGAAAGACCTGGAAAATAAACTCTTCAGTGGAGGAGATCGGAATATTGGAGTGGAGCGGCTCTGGCAGGGACGGGTGGCTGGGGCTGGAGCCCACAGTCTGGCATGCACCAACAGCCGAGGGGTGAGGGTCCGGACCTGGCCAGGGCATGGGGGGCTCTGCTGGGTGTGGGGGTCCTTCACCCACCCCTCCTGGCCCACAGCCCCAGCCCGGAACATGGGGCAGTGGGAGGGAGAGCAGAGCGAGAGTCACCATTGACTGGACAGAGACGTGGGCCAGCTGAAGTTTTGCAAGCTGAAGTTTTTCAAAGCGTAACTGATCTGAATCTGCAAATATTTGCAGTGCTGTCTCATTTGTGGTCTTTTTTTTTTTTTTTAAAGAAATATTTGAGGAAGGAAAAGAGGCTGTCTGTGTGTGATTTGGGAGGGTTTTACCAGAGGAAAGGCAGAGGCTGCTTAAGGACAGTGGCTCCCTTTGGGTCACCCCCCTCCTCCCAGGTTGCCCAGGGCATCCCCCCTCGATGCTGGGGTTGTCCACATCCTGGGGCAACGCGTGCCCTGGGACCAGAGCAGGAATTGGCCCTGGCTGCGAGGGGGTTCCTGGAAGCACGGGGAGCTGCTGCTGAGCCTATGCAGAGGGAGCCCGGGCACCAGTGGTGAGTGAGCGGCGGCGGGGTGACACCTGGGTGCTGCAGGGCACAGGTGCTGTGTGGGCCGGGGCCAGCTCTGCACCTCTGACCAGGAGGAGGCTGTTCTGGTCCGGCGCGACCTGTGGAGGTTTGGGTCGATGGTGATCAGGCTGCGTTTACGTCATTCCAGGCAAGGAGAGCTAAGCAGCGTTCTCCTTTACGGCATATTTCAAGAAAAAAAACTGTTTCCTTGGATACTTCTCCAATTAACTGCATTGCTCCTGGCTTGTTGGAATCAATGGGATTCTTGTTATTTACCTTGGTGGCAACAACAGCCATAGAAAAGTTGTTGATCCTGAGTATAACTCAATAAGAAACTGACACCTGGGCAGGAGACAATTGCCTTCTGCAGAAACTGTAAGGAGTTTTATTGGTGCAGCCTGCAATGTGATTTCAGGTACCTGTAACTAATAAAACTCAAAAATCAGTGGCTTCAGGTGAGAAAAACATAAACCAAAGGCAGGCCGAGGTGGCTATATAAACACTGTAATAAAACTTGCCTAAATGCCCCAGAGAGAAAAATGTAGAGGTGAAAAAACAAGTATTCATGAAGTGCCGGCGTGTTTCGTGGAAACGCTTTGCCAGAGACTTGCAACAGCTGCTGCTTCAGGACTAAATAAAGTTCATAGGGCTGTGTGTTATTCTGTAAAAAGTGAGGGTAATTGTGCCTATATACATCTAATTTGAGCTTTTGTTTACTTTCTGACTCGCTTTCTTCAGCCCGATCACCACAATCAAACCTCTCCACAGCGAGGTTTTTGTGCATTGTTGCCCCGTTCAAGAGCTGACGCGGGCAAAGGTCTCCAGCGGCCCCAGGGCAAATCCTCCACAGCGGGAGCCCGGGTGTGCAGGACCAAACACTACAGACACGCTCGGTCCTCCGGAGCTCCGACTGCCGCCGCTTTGGTGCCATCCATGGCCCGGAGCGGAAGAAGGGGCTTCTCCATGGAGTGATTTCTGTGCCGGTGCCACTTCAGCAGGCAAGCTGCGGCGGATCTGGGGTAAGAAAGCCTGCGTGGCGGGGTTGGTTATTTTTCTCGTGTGGCTCATCTGCCTTCACGCCAGCGTGCTGCCCAGTGTGCTGCTCCGAGCCGCAGCACAAGCCGAGATGCCGGTGATGCCGAGGGCTGCTGCACCTCCCTGCCCGGGGGAGAAGGCACCGCGCACAGCTGTGTCATTGCCCGGCCAGATGTTTCGTTACGGGCTGAGCAAATTCCTCTGGAGCCCCACATCGGCGCTGGAGCATGGAGACTGTCAGAGACAGACGTTTTCTCTGCGCATGAACTCAAAAAGCCAAACCAGACCAGGCCAACGTAAAGACCAGGGAACAGAGGGCTCTTTTATAAAAGAAACCTATTAATGCTTTGCCAGGACCTTCCCCTGAGACTGCCTGAATAAATTCCTGCAGATTGACAAGGCTTGAAAAGCAGCCCCTCCAGTGAAACGCGACTCCAAAGCCACGCAACTGGAAGGCACCAGCCTTCTGGTTTCGCAGCTCTGAATTTGCTCGGAAAAGAGAGGTCATTTTTCAAATGCAAGGAAAACTTGCTGCAGCAATTCTTCTTGTCTGGTGCTGTTACAGGGACAGTCACGTACTCTGGGAATGTCCAAATCAATAACAACAAGTTGGCTACCTTAACCTCCCTAGGAAAGCAGAGTTGCTTTCCTGTTATTTAGTCTGATCAGCTTAATTATTTTTCTTCACAACCCTCAAGGCCACTCAGTGAGCCTCCGGCTCTCGCAGAGGAGCGATCCCAGCGTTTGTCCCATGGGAATGCTGCCGGGCCATGTCCCGCAGTCCGCAGAGCCGGGTCCATGCCTCTCCTCCCCAGCGGGGCTGCGAGAGCATCCTCCTCCTCTCCCGGGTCAGGCCCAGGCCTCCTCTCTTTGGGCAGGCAAGGGAGTTCAGTCTGATTTCACGCGGCCGTTACCGGGACTGATGCACCATGACCACCACTTTCGGCTTTTTCAGTGGCGTACTAATGCGGGAAATGAAAGACGAAATTGCAAAGGTGAAGGGTTGGTAGCCTTCCTATCCATGGCACGAGGGCTGCCTGAGGACAGTGACAGCCCCTGCATGTTCCGAGCACAGCTCCCAGCCACCTTAGGTTCCTGCTGTATTTTTGAGAGAGAGAGAAAAAAAAAAAAATGGTATCTGCAGAATTGCTTTCCTAATATTTTGGCTCATCAGCTTAATTGTTTTTCTTCACAGCCCTTAATCGTGCCTGTTCCTGCCGCTGTTCTGCAGGCGTCCCTTCTGCAGATGTTAACGTTGGGTTTGTTTAACGCCGTGTGCCAGGGCCCGGGCCCTGCCGCCTGGGGAGCGGGAGGAGAGCCAGGCAGCATCCCGCCGGTTGGCGAGGGCTGGGGCGCAGCCAGGGCCGTCATCCAAACTGGGAATCGCGGGCCGTGTTCTAACACCGCCCAAACATCAGCACTGCCCAGGGGACGGGAGGTGTTCCCCTGACATACCAGCACCACGAGCACCGTCTTCCATGGCCAGACGTTAGCTCTTTAAGGCACCTCTTTAAATTTGGCCATGAACTGTCCACAAGAACAGACCAGGAGCAGGGGTGATTTCAGAAGCCACCCCAGCTCCAGCCTGGGTGACTGTGCTGCCCGGCGCCCACGTTTGCCCCCCGTGGCATGCCAGGGATATGCTTATTGAGGCACCAGCCAAAAAGAGAGCCCTTCTATTTTTTTTGGTGCAAACAAACTGGAAAAAATTACAAATATCTTATGTTTTAAGACTTTTTTCCCCCAGAAAGGACAAAAGTTTAGACAAATCAAATCCTAGTGTTTACAGCAGAAAACAGCCAGCATATTCTGCTTTGTTTAGAACATACAAGAATGTACTTGACTGTCGGGCACAGTATTGAAACTACAAAAGTTCAACAAATTGTACGTGTGCTCCGCTAGCCGCGGGAAATGCCACCCACACCCGCACGCCAGCCGGTGCCACGCAAACTGCCCAGCTCTCACTGGCTTTCCCGGGCTCCCAGAGCACTGGGTCCAGCGGGGATGGAGCCTTCAGCCCATCACCGTTGGCAGTGCCCTTCCCCGCCGGGCCACGGCTGACGTGCCCAGCCTGAAGCGTTGCGACAGGGAGGTTTGGGTGGGTCTCTTAACAAGCAGCCGGTGTCACAAGCAATGCTTTTCCCATCGTAAGGAGCAGGGTGCAGCTGAACACCTTTGCCTCAGTGGCCCAATTTCATTTTGTTTTACTTTTTCCCAAAATTGTGTCCTTTTATCTTTCAGACCCTGTGGGCGATTTGAATGTAAAAGTGATCCATCTGAGGCTGCCGCCTACTCTTAAATCTTCAAGGGGAAACCTTTCTTTCTTTTTTGCTTTTATTTTTTTTCTTAGTCTGGCTTTAAACACTTCAGCAAGGCATGGCATTTAGATTTTTGTGTCAGATTTCTGCTCACGGTATCCCAGTCAATAGCCCCTGTGTGACAGGTCTGTGCTCTGAAGGACCCTTTGGTTAAACCCCTTAGGTCGTGTTCCCCTGGGAAACTTGCCGCAGCTGCGGGGAAAACCTGGCCCGCTCTGCTTGGAGCGCAGAACTCTGGCATCAGGTTTTGGAGGCTGAATATCAGCCTGGGGAAAGAGTCAGGGCTCTGCAAGCACAGGTCTGGGAGGGATGGAGGCTGTGGGCAGTGCTCTTCACAGCAAAGAACAGGGGATTCAGGAAGAGTGTCTACTTACAGCACCAGAAAATCTGCCCCAGGATCTTTCACCAGAAGAAAGCCAGGATTATTCAAGGATTTTTCCTACAAGTGGAGTTGCCTGGGCAAAAAAAAAAAAAAAAAGCCATCATCTTTTTCTTTTTTTTAGGTCAGGACAAATTTTGAACTATCAGTAGCTCCTGCAAAACCACAGCTAAGTTTCAATCAATTTGGATAAAAATGTTGTATCAGGAGAAATGTGTCTTCCCTGAAGCAGCTGTTCTTTATGGTTTCTTAGTCACCAAAAGTGTGACTTAGAAAGGGCGCCGTGAAAGTGAGTGTTAATCTATTCATCCTCTGCCAAGAAGCTTTCCATCAGAATTTGGTTTTTGGATCACCTTTGGTTCTTGATTTCCCTCAGTTTGAAGAAAAACTCCAGGCAGAGGTGAATTAGGCTCTGGAACACTGAACAGCTCTAGGAGGGTGCTGGATGGGTTTATGGATTTCCAGCACAGGGTCTGTCTGCCTCGGGAATGCGTGGTCAGAGCCGGGGTGGGGATGGGTCCCGCTGACGTGAGCCCATGCCCACCTCTCCTGCGCCTTGTCCCCACGGCTGGGGCCGAGCTCTGGCACGCCTCTGGCCGGCGGTTTGACTTTAACCCCTTGGCCTGGGTTTGAAGGGAATCGATGGTTTACCCCATACCATCTGTTTGCAACCAAGACACAATGGGCTGGCAGGGCACCCGCGCCTTCCGGCAGGGCTCTCGGGAGCTATTGGAAAATCCAGACCAGATGCGTTGGGCTGTAACAGGAAGCCAGTGTGTCGCTTTGGGCCTCTGATAAAATATATTTTCAAAGGGCTGGTTAGGGCCTCAGGCAGAGAGCCCCTGGGTCTTAAATGCTGCTGGCAGACCCTGTAGAGAGCCCCCCGCTCGCTCGCGCACGGCGGAAAGCAGGGAGTGCATCATCCGGGCAGGAGCAGCAGCCGCTCACACCGAGCACGGGATTTTTAGTTGTCTTCTTCTTGGTTTGGCTGCTTTTAGCAGGAATCCACATGAAACGGCTGCAGATTGCCGCGGTTGGGCGCTGAAGCGGGGTCTTTGTCCCTGTGCCGGCGCTGCCACCGGGCTGCTCAGCTGGGAAGAAGCCAGCAGAGAGCTGGAAAAGAAGAGAACGAGCAGAAAACCCCCTGTAAAAATAAAACACCAACAGTAATCTACGTATCCTGGCGCTGCGTTTACCTGCAGCTGGATGCAAATTCCGGTTAGTTCTGAAACAAGTATAAAGTGACGCGTGTGAGCCCAACTCACAGCGCTCTGTGTGAGAGCCCGACTCTGGGAAAACACATTTCAAAGAGTTAAGAAAAAACTGTGGTTGAAATATTTCAATTAACTGCAGCTATCATGTTCTCACAAATTTGTGTTGGAGCCTCCCTAGATTTTCCTCTTTAATCCCAAAATGAAATTCAATTTATTTCATATGTTCTTAGTGCCTGAACCAATTAATGTACTTTCTCATCCTTGAAAACAGAGTCTTTTGTGACAGCGAGCCCCGTAACTAATTCATAGTGATTTTGAACCCAAGGACTACACAAAATAAAGCGTTGGAATCAGCAGCTCGTCTGGGCAAGCAGGGCACTCCGCAGACTCACGCACGCGCCTTTGAGCTCTGCCCAGTCACTAATTACTTTTCTATTGCGAGGGCAGCCCTGAGGGAGCGAAACCAGCAGCGAGTGAGCGATAGCATCACTGCTCCGCTGGGCTCTGCTCTGACAGTGATAAGGCTGCACAAGCTCCCGGCCACAGCGCGGGCGAATAAACGTCATCTGTCTGGGGAGACGGGGAACGCGGCCAGGAGTGGGGAAAGAAAGAAGAAAGGAAAAAAAAAAAAAAAAAAAAAAAAAAAAAAAAAAAAAAAAAAAAAAAAAAAAAAAAAAAAAAAAAAAAAAAAAA